>JAKSZT010054416.1:5819639-5912966 GCA_026826555.1 Tolypeutes matacus | reverse complement strand
AAATCTAAATCTAAATCTAAATCTAAATCTAAATCTAAATCTAAATCCAATGGCAAATGCCCTCATGAGATATCAAAGAGGAGAAGACACAGAAGAGGAGAAGGCCATGGAAGACAGAAGCAGAGTGTACCTACCTTGGGGTCCCACAAGCACGTCTCACCCAGTAGCATGGCCACAACTGATGCCTCAGGTATGTACTTATCTCTTTTCTCAGGTCTTAGTTTCTTAATAAACTCTTTACTCCCTTGCCTTCCCTATGACGTGCCCTTAAATTTCTTTATGTGACATAGCCAAGAACCTAAAAGCCCAGAACCCAGAGTGTTCTGTTGCTTTAAATCACCCAGTTTGTGGAAATTGTTACAACATCCACAGGAAACTAATATACTATATTTAGTTTTTTATTATGATAAAGGGAAAAATTTACTTTCCAAAATTTAAATAAATATAAAGCTATTTATTTAGAGTTTAACTGATCAATGCCACTTCTATGGCATTAAAAATTAATATAATATAATTATACATTATTAACTCCTTCAGGGAAAACATTCCTTTCTTCCTCTTTTCTTTTACCTATCAATAAAAGGTGTAAATACTAGGCAATTTCTTGTTGAAAGTTTACTGTAAAAGCTTAATCTGATCTAGTCAGAAACAAGAAAATAGAAATGTCAAGCACAAGTGAAAGATAACATCTTTTACAACTTTGGTCCCCAATGAATGTTGTAGAAATATAATTTGTGTATTTTTTTCACTGTGACAATGAATTTTTATAGCCCTGTCTAAAGTATTAAATAAGCCCATCACTCACTTGTTCACTAAACCATTGTTTATATGCCAAAAAAGGAGATGAGAAGTGGCTAAAACAGATGGCTACAATAATAACTCTTTTGCTTAAAATAAATTATATACAAGTAAAGAACACTCACTGTGTATTTCTGCAATTTGGACCAACAGGATCAGCACATCTGCAAAGCACTTTTGATGAGGTCACTTAAAATTATAGAATAGAAAATATTATGATATCTTGGAAAGCTGAGAGCTATGCGCTCATTTTCTCAGCTACATAATTGTGATTTTAAAATAATTTGCTCAATAACCCTTTGGTGCAATACTTATAAATTATAATGGAGGGATAATTTATATTTATATCAGTTAAATAAGGCAACATTCTGAGGGTCAAGAATCACTGTCCATGCAATAAGGCATCATAATATAGATTCCAATTTCATACAATTAATATTGGCTGTAAGATTTTTGTGAACATTTTATTTAGGCTTCTGGGTTCCTTTTTCTTTGGAGACATACTATCCTCCAGCTTTCCATCAAAATTTGCTACCAGATCTTTTTTTCATATCAAGGAAAATATGGCAGATAACGTAAGCTATTCTATGATATTGACCATACTAGTCAAATTTTTATCTAATAAGAAAATAGTAAATTAAAGGACTAATTACGACGTAGAGAAGAATCTGTCATCACATAAAGGCTTCCATAATACAGAAGTGCTAACAGGGTGTCTCCTCCTTATAACTTATGATTCAAATTTACATTTGGCTTTGCAATTCCTTCCTTGGAAATTGACCTGTGAATAGTCAATCTGAGCAATCATGTGGATAAAATGTACTCTTAAGTTGGTATATTTAGTTTCCTCATAAGGCATTTCAATACCACTTCAAGGTGGTAATAGCAGTAATAATTACTTCATTCTGCAGGGATTATATTGACTTAGTAATGTTTCTTACATCAGAAAAATACCTGTTTCCTAGAGGACAGAGCAGAAATATGTCATCCTTGGTTTGTTTGCATGTGTAGTTTGAGAAAATCTTAAGAAGACTCTCCAGGATAATTACTGTAATTCTGTCTTGCTAACACTATATTTTACAAGGAAAATGAAATGAGTTTTTCCGTATTTGACATAAATGCACACCTAATGCCATTAGTTATTGGAGAATTTAAAAAGTGTTTTAAGCAATGCCTGAAGCTATATATTCTAAGCATGTTAAAAGGTATGAATTATAAAGTAAGGCACATTATAAGTGTGAAATGATAAATATTCTTCACTCATTTTGTCATAGTTATTTTTATGGAGCTAAATGGACAATCTGCTATACTATGCTCTTTTAACCAAATATGATTAAGCTTGATATCATGGCAAGCTGGCCACGAGAGATTTCATTAACTCTTTCAGAAACTCCCAACACATTAAAATGCTATCAGTCACTACAGTGATGTGAACAAATGTTAACAACAAAAGACCATTTTTTTTCACCAATTATTTATGACTAAAAGATATTCTCAAAATTTGATTTTTATGGTATTAAATGGTACACAGAACTTTAAACGTCAAGGAGATTTGGCAAATTAGATTTGTTCTCAAGTGTGCAGAGTGTAATACAAGTTCAATTGTTCCTGCATATGAGGGAATACACATGGCCTGGTAATAGATCTGAAGAAGTATCTGTGGTCCTGACACTGAGCTAATGTATAATTTAGACCTTTAAAGAGAATATGATGGAAAAGTGTACTATATTCAAAGATAATATGATGCTGCATGGCTTGGAGTGCCATATTTACTTCTTTGGGCAAAGTTCATGTACTTCCAGTTTCGTAAGAGATGATGATTACTTGTCTCTTCTGCAAAGCTAATATTAAATGCTATCTTCCTTCTTTTACTTAGATGGATTTCTATGTTGTACACATTCTATTATACATTTTATGCTACAAAAATTTGAAATGCCAAAGAGAAAATTAGAAAACGATTTCAAAATCAAAATTTCCATGAAAAAAGTGATAGCAAGGATTCATAGATTTTTTCTTTTTTTTAAGCATTACTTGTTAGTTCTAGAACAATAGTTTCCAAACATGGCTATGCATTAGAAACTTAATGTGGTGGATTGAATTATGTGTTCAATTTAGATATGGTGTTGGTCTTGATCTGCATTCCTGTGTGTTTGAACTCATGTAAAGAGGATTTCTTGAAGGTTTTATTTTAGTTATGGGGTGGCCCAACTGAATGAGAGTAGGCCTTAATTAGAATTATTGGAGTCCTTTGAATAAGAAGAAAAAATTCAGATGTAGTGAGAGAAAGTCACAAGGAAGAACTGGAAGCCAGAAGTCAGCAGGAATCCAGAAGAAAAAGGACAAGACCTTACCATGTCATAGGAAAGACAGAGAACTCCAAGGACTGCCTGCAAGCCAGCACCCGAATGCTAAGGAGCCCAGAAGGAAGCCAGGCCTTTAGCTTTCAAATCAGAAAATAAATCCCCATTATTTAAGTCAGCTATTGTGTGGTATTGTCATAACAGCTTAGAAACTAAGACCTTTAACACTTTAATCTTTAAAATACCTGATCTGGGAAAAATTTTTTAAATACAAATATCTGCTTTTGAGATTTATAAAAGTAAAGCATTAACCTTTTCATAACACTTTTTCAATCCACATTTTATTTATAAGTTTCAATTATGATAATTAATCTACATTCTTTAATTGTATCTTTATCATTTAAATATGCCTCTGTATAATTACACATTCTCTGCTGTATATGAGTTAATCACAGTCACAATATTTTGCTATCATGAATGATGCTACTACCATGGCCATCCTTATACATACACTTGATATATATACAAGATGGATAGAATACTGAGACATAGAGTTTGCATATTTGCAATTATATAAGATAATGCCAAATTGCATTTTCAAGAACTTGTTACCATTTAACGTCCTACAACAATTCTATCTAGTGCTCAAATTCCTCAACAACACTTGGAATGATTGTTTTATATATTTATATTTTTTGAAACTCTAATGATAAAATAAAATAACTATAGTCTTAATTTTCATTTTCCTGATGCCTTCTGAAATTATAATTATCTCCATATGTTTTAATATATTTGTTATTATTTTGAGTGGTAAGTTCAAGAATGTTTGTTTACTTATATTCATAGATATATTGTTTCCAATTTTCTTTAAAATAATTCAATATTGACAACATGAAATTTACATGATGTTTTATTTAACCACATTATTTATTTATATATAATTTATTCATTTAAATACATACATTATTAGTGTGCAGTCTGATGAATTTGAATTTATGTACACATTTGTGTAACCCCTAACATAATCATGATATAGAATATTTTGATAATCCTAAAAATCTTCCTTTTGTTCCTTCCTATGCAATCCCTACCTATCACAGATCCAGGCACTCACTGATATTCTTTCAGTCACTTTGAACTAGATTTGGCTTTTTTAAAGTTTCTAGACTTTTGTATGCATGGAATCATATGATATATACACCTGTGTGTGTCTTTCTTTCACTCAGCCTATTTTTTTTAAAAAAAAGATTCATCCATGTTTTCTCATATAGAAATAGTTTATTTTTACTATTGTATAAATATTCCACTTTATTAATATGTTGCACTTTTATTATGAATCCACCTGTAAAGTCATTTGGGATATTTCCAGTGGACTATTGTGAATAATGGTGTTATGGGCATTCACAAACAAGTTAACTCACTTGCATATGTATCTGAAAGGCCTTACTAAGTTTTATGATATCTTCAAGTTGGCAATCAGCTTACCAAAGTGGTTGTTCCATTTTACATTCACACCAGCAACACTGTAAATTATCAATCTCTGTAATTTTAACATTCTTATATGTGTGTAGTGGTATCTCATGAGTTCAATTTGCATTTCCCTTACTACAAAAGAAGTAGAAAATTTTGAATGCAGTTATTAGCCATTAGTGTATATATATACTTCATGGAGTTTCTGCTCAAAATTTTGTCTTTTTTTTTTTCTTTTGAAACTGGGATGTTTGAGTTGTCAGAGTTCTCTGTATATTCTCTATAGAAGGTCCTCACACATGCTTTCGTTTCAAATATTTCCTGCCAAGATATGGCTTTTCTTTTCTCTTTCTGACCAGTGTCTATTAAAGAGCAATAATTTTCCATTTTGTTGAAGTCCAATTTATCATATATTTTCTCTTATGATTTGTAATTTTGTATCCTATTTAAGAAATCTTGCCTAAACCAAAATAATAAATATTCTGCTTTAAAATTTTCTTCTAGAAATCCTAAATTTTTAACCCCTACCATTAACCCAAAAAACCTTTTTGATTTAATTTATGTGGATAGTATGAGGTTAATAGCAATTTTCATTTTTTTACAAATTTTTAAACAGATGGTACTGCACATTTTTCTTTCAAACTATTTTTTTCTCCGTTGAATTACCTTGCACCCCTCATTTAAAATGAACTGACCAAGCAGGTATGAGGACTATTTTTTGACTTTGTTCTTTTAAATTTATTTATTCATCACACCTTATGATTACTGTAAAAAAGAGAATTATTACTGTTGAAATTAAATTAAAATCTGCCCAATTTTGTTCTTTTCTTTTTTTCCAAAATTCTTTTGGCTATTATTAGTATATTTTAAAATTGCTTTGTGAGCTTCTGCATAAAGCCTGTTGGGCTGATAGAGATTGCATGGAATCTATGGATCTCTTTTAAGAAGTGGCCGTCTAGAAAATATTGATCAATTTATTTAGGGCTTCTATAATTTCTCTCGGGAATGTTTTAGAGTTACCAGAGACAGCAGGGATTCTCAACTTCCACAGCACTGATATTTTAAGCCAAATAAATCTTTGGTGTGCAGGAGGGCAGTCTGTGCATTTTAGAAGGTTCAACATCATCCATGTCCTCTACTCACTGCATGCCAGTGGTATACACAACCCATACTTCAAACTACATTATCTAAATCATAGACAAATGTGCTGAGGGGCAAAATTGCCCTCCTTTGAAAATGACTGATTTCTTTTGCAGTTTCCTCCTTGACCCACTGATTGTTTAAGAGTGTGTTGTTTAACTTACATATCTTTGTGCCTAATCTGGTTCTCTGTACCTTACTGATTTCCAGCTTCATTCCATTGTGGTCAGAGAAATTACTTTGTATGATTTCAATCTTTCTGAATTCATTAAGAGTTGTTCTGTGGCCTAGCATGTGGTCTATCCTGGAGAATGATCCATGTGCACTCAAGAAGAATATGTATCCTGCTGTATTTGGGTGTAATGTTCTGTATAAGTTTATTAGGTCCAGATCCTCTAATGTATTATTCAAGGTCTTTGTTTCTTTATTGATTCTCTGTTGAGCTGTTCTGTCTAATGGTGAAAATGGTGTATTAAAGTCCCCCAGTATAATTGTAGAGGAATCTATTTCTCCACTTAGTTTTTTCAATGTTTGTCTCATGTATTTTGAGGCACCCTGGTTAGGTGCATAAATGTTTATGATTGTTCTTTCTTCTTCATAAATTACCCCCTTTTATTAATATATAGTGGCCTTCTTTGCCTCTTACAAAAGTTTTGTATTTAAAGTTTATTTTGTCCGATATTACAATGGCTGCTCCCGCCCCTTTTTTGGTTATTGCTTACAACAGACTTCCAACATCTACTCTCCACTTTATTGGACTCACCCAGGACAACTAACTAAGAGGTGCTGATGGACAACAACCATCCCAAGGAAGAGAGTCTACAACTGCAAGCAAGATAGTCTCATCCATCTGCCCCATAGTATCTAAGCCCCCTCTCAATTAGAGGCAAAGTGGGCATCACCATCCCAGAATCCTCAGGATTGGGGAATAAACGATGGAGTAGAGTAGACTTACTGTTATTCTACTATAGACTTATTGTTATTCTAGCAATGGAAGAACTTTTATCATTGATGTGGAGGCAGTGGCCACTGGAGGTTCTAAGGGGAGGGAGATGGAAAATTAGGTGTAATATGGGGGCATTTTTGGGGGACATTGGAATTGTCCTGAATGGCTTTGCAATTACAGATACAGGCCATTATATATCTTGTCATAACTTACAAAATAGTGTGGGAGAGAGTTTAAACTATAATGTAATCTTTAATCCACATTCAGTAGCAATGCTTCTATTTGTGCTAATCAGTTGTAACAAATGCACAACACTAATGAAGGACATTGTTAATGTGGGGAAGTGTGGGAGGAGTAGGGAGTGGGGCATCTGGGAATCCCCTACATTTTTATGTAACATTTATGTAATCTAAGTATCTTTAAAAAATTTTTTTAAATATATTAAGAAAAGAAATGACTGGTAGATAGGTTTGCACATATTTTTTTAAATTTATCCCAAAATATTTTTTATAATATCATATATATTGTTTTATTTTCATTTCAAGTTCTAATTGCTCATTGTCAATATATAGAAATACAATTGATTTTTGTAAATTAACTTTTGTATCCTGTGTATGGACTACACTTACTTATTAGTTCTGATAGTAACATATTAGAAATCTTATGATTATATACAAACGACCAAATCTTCTGTAAATAAGAACATTTATCTCTTCATTATAAATCTATAATCCTTTTCTTTATTTTGTTCTGTTGAATGAGCAGATATCTCTGTTTTTGTCTTTTTCTATTTTTAGGCAGAAAGACTGAGCCTTTTGTTGTCTTCCTGATACTACCTAGAAGCGTTTTGTTGATAGTCTTACTCTAGTTGTGAAAGTTTCCTTCTATTTTTGTTTTAATGGGAGTGACTAGGTGTTGAATTTTATAAAAGTATTTTACTGCATCTATTGAGATATTGATAGAGTGAATTTCTTGCTATTTTAATCCATCCTTGCATTCCTGGCATAAATATATCCTGACCATGGACCATGTTCATGATATATTATCGACTGTATATTGATGAAATCTGTTTGCTAATATTTTGGTATGGATTTTATTTCTGCATTCATGAAGGATTGTAGTCTATAGTTTTTTTGTTTTGATATTTTTCTGGAATGTTTATTCAGTTTTGGTGTCAGGGTAATGATGGTCTCATAAAATGAGTTAGGTAGTTTTCCCAGCTCTTCTATTTTCTTCTTTAAATGTTTACATAATTTTGTCAATAAGTATTTAAAGAATTCACTAGTTAAGCTACCTGAGAATAGAGTTTTCTTGTTGGAAAACCAAGGATATAGAGGACCTATATTCAGAAAACTACAGAACATTGCTAAAAGAAACTGAAGAAGACTTAAATAAATGGAAGGACATTCCATGTTCATAGATTGGAAGACAAAATATTGTTAGGATGTCAATTCCTTCCAAACTGATTTTCAGATTTCAACACAGTCCCAATAAAAATCCCAACAGCCTTTTTTGCAGAAATCGAAAATCCAATAATCAAGTTTATTTGGAAGGGTAAGGGGCCCTGAATAGAAAAAAAAATATCTTAAAAATGAAGAATGAAGTTGGAGGACTCTCACTTCCTGACTTTAAAGCATATTACTTAGCTACGGTGGTAAAAACATCATGGTACTGGCATAAAAGCAGACAAATTGACCAAAGGAACTGAATTGAGAACTTACAAATTGATCCTCACATCTACAGTCAAGTAATTTTTGACAAGGCTGTTAAGCCCACCCAGTTGGGCCAGAACAGTCTATTCAACATATGTGCTGGGAGAACTGTATAGCAATATCCAAAAGAAAGAAAGAAGACCCTATCTCACAGCTTATACAAAAATTAATTCAAAATGGATCGAGAACTTAAATATATAAAAACAAGAGCCATAAAACTCCTAGAAGAAAATGTAGGAAACTCTTCAAGGTCATATGGTAGGCAGTAGTTTATTGAACCTTATGTCCAAAGCAGGAGAAACAAAAGAAAAAATAGATAAATGGGACCTCCTCAAAATTCAAAACTTTTGTACCTCAAAAGAAATGCAAATCAAATCTACAATGAGATATCAATTCACACCTATTAGACTGGCCGCTATTAAAAGTCAGACAACTGCAAATGTTGGAGAGGATGTGGAGAGATAGGAATGTTTATTCATTGTTGGTGGGGATGTAGAATGGTACAGCCACTGTGGAGCATTGTGTGGCAGTTCCTGAGGAAGTTGAATATAGACTTTCTATGGAACCCGACAATACCATTGCTAAGTATATACCCAGAAGAACTGAGAGCAGTGACATGAATAGATATCTGCACAACGATGTTCATAGCAGCAGTATTCAAAATAGCCAAAAGCTAAAAACAACCCATGTGTCCTCAACAGATGAATGAATAAGCAAATTGTGGAGTATACACATGATGGAATGTTATGCAGTGGTAAGAAGAAATGAAGTCATGAAACATATGAAAACATGAATGAACCTGGAGGACATTATGTTGAATGAAGCAAGCCAGACACAAAAGGAAAAATAGTGTATGAATGCCCTATTATGAACTAAACATATTATGTGAAATGTAAATATATTATGTGAAAAATGAATATGAGTAGAATTGCATGTATAAGACCATTTTTCTTTGAAGCTGAACAAATGTAAGTCAATACTACACAATGTTAATATCAGGCAAAAAAAAAAACCACACATTATACTAAATAAAGGAGACCAGACACAGAGTACTATATATTGTATGATTCCATTTATATAAAATGTAAATATAAATCAATTTATAAAGATCAAAGGAGATTAGTTGCTATGTAGGTCTGAGGAAAAAACGCTAAGTGATTTGGAGTCTTTCTTTTTGGAGTAATAAAATTGTTCTAACATTTTTGAGATGATGAATTTATAACATTGTTATTATACTAAAAGCCATTGATTATACACTTTGGATAGAGCAACTAGAAACAGCAGCTATGTCCATTGGGGAAAGCATAGAGAGACTGAGAGGTGAGGAATTTTCTTGTTTGTCTGTTTTTTTTGGTTATTATCATTATTGAAATTATGAAAATGCTCTAATGATTGAAATGCTGAAAGCACCACTATGTGATTATAGCAAATACTATTGATTGTTCACTTACAATGAATTGTATGCTTTATCAGTATATATCAATATATTGATTTGTTAAAAAAGAGAAACTGGAAATTATGAATGGCATATTGGCATAAACAACAAATTTAAATTCCATCTGTCTATCTAAAGCTTTCTCATCTATCTTTTCATCTATCTCTCTATGATATTACATGTGTATATAATTTAACAATTAAAATATGATGCCCATATTACATAACTGAAATTCTCACTTCTGTGGTGGATAATACCTCTGTATTTTTCAGATCTCCATAAGTTATTCTGATACACAATCAAAATGGAAGATAATATTTTCAATAGACCTCACAGATAATATAATTTGATTTTTTTTTTTTAATATGAGAAGGATGAATCAAAAGGATTTTTTTAAGTCACTTAGCCACAGAATGTCAGATTTGGTTTCTAAGTGCTTGCAGACCATATTCTTTTTCACTATACCATGCTATTCACATTCTTAGAATTTATAGATTCGTTACAGAAGGAATTTATTAGATAAGATGCTTCACTGTTTCTGAATGCACTTACTTTATCTTTTGAATCCAGTGTTAGAGTCCCTATCATACTTGTCAGTTATTATTTTATCTGCAGTGCGAAGGTAAGGGCAAGAATAAAAAAAAGAAACCTTAGGTTACAAGTCTCTTTTTCTTTTTGTTGAGACACAATTCCAGTTATTGTGCTTACCTTCAATTTAAATAACAAGGATACATGAATTTATATTGTGACTCATTGTCATGTAAATGTATGAAGAGTTCATAAATTTAAATGTTTTTCAGACATCTGTTTGACCTGTTGTGGAAAGTTTTTCCTGTTTTTCCTTAGGGGAGCACATCCACTTCACATTTGATAGCATGACACTTTCTGTATCTTATCGTCATATTTTAGGAAAAGAAACAGCATAGCATCATTGTGAGAACAGAATGTCAACAAACTAGTAAAACTATAATCTGATTTGAAAAATGAGGTGAGGCAGGCATGCCATTCAAAACTCTAGCTTACTGAAATGTAGTTTTAGAAAATAAATTTTCTGAAAAACAACAATGATAAGCCTGCATTCTAACAACCAAAAAAGTCAGGAAAATTTAGGAATTCTTTTGCGTTTTTTTACTCTTTAACATTTTAACCCAGATTTTTGGAAATATATTTATTATTTGTTTGTGAATTGTAAATCAATATAAATATCATCTGAATGTAAAACGTTCATAATAAATTCTGTAATATTCCTAAGATATTAACTAGCAGAAGGCCATTCTGGATATTTTAGTTAACTTTCTAGACTCTGAGTCTTTATTTCAGGTTTTAGAGAAACATATTTTCATGGGTCTAAATGTAACAAATATTAGAAAAAAATTTGGTGGAAGTTCAGAGACATGGAACCATAAATGTCAAGTCATCAAAAACCAACATGAATATAATGTGAATAATTAAATGCATTTGAAAATTTTAAGGATTCAAAATCTGAGTAGAACTAAAATTTTATCAATATTTTGGTACCCTTAAAATGAGAAGTATGTGCTGTAGTACACTTTAAAATATATATATATTTAACTTTACGTTGTGATATACATGGAGAAAAAGGTATAATTCATAAACTTATATCTTTGTGTGTTTTCATAAACTGTACATCTTAATACAACCAGAAGTAGATTAAGAAACTGAATATTACCTGCCACACAGAAGCCTCAAACTCCTTTCCATTCACAATCTTTTTAAAGGATGACTCCTAATAACCCAGATGAGTTTTGCTGGCATTTGTACTTTACATATGAACTCAATCAGGAAGTATGTACCTGGCTTCTTATAGGCATCATTAGACTTTTGAAATTCACCCACATGTGTATATTAATAGATCATTCATTTCCCACAGTTTTCTTTCTTTTTTAATTTGCTAAGCTAAAAATTTTAATGAGAAGAGTTTTGTTCTTTTCTGAAGTGAAAAATTTGAAGGAAATTTAAATACAAAATCTCTATTGTCAACAGTCCCTACAATCTGTAAACTTTTCAAAAGAATTCTTTAAAAATCTCAGGAATGAATTGTACATGTTCAGAAAGTTGTCTTTCATAATACTATTTTAATATTAATAATATTGTTTCATTTTAAAAATATTTTCTGTTAAAAAAAAGTTCTCTAGAAAAATAATCAGTCTTCATTTTGTGAATACAGTTCAATAATTACCTTTACAACTTAACTAATAGAAAAGTTAGTCAACATGTGCTGCCTGTATTTTCTTTAAAGTATCTAAGTCAGTTACAGAAAAGAGTTCACCAAAATGGCTTTGCATCCAAAAATGGAAATTATAACCTTTCTTACAGAAACAATTAGGTGCTCTATGTGAATGAAATAACAACAATGGCTTGTTTTATATTGATATGACTGAACTCTGTTTTGATTTTGTTCTGGAAATAAAAGAGCTCAATCCTCCAGTAGTAATTAGCCTTTTATAAGACTGACATTTCTACCAAAGGGAGTTAAATAGAAATTATTTTACTGACTGCATGTACCCGACTGACACAAACCTCTTGACCACACATACTTACAAATTATGACACTGTGATAATTACAGAAAAAAATGCAACACATTAGCAACTTCACATTTTATTAAATAATAAATCAAAAAAGAATATCTTTTAAATGTTTCTCAACAATGTCATATCTTGAACATCAAATCATTTATCTCTTTTAAGCCTTTTTCATCAAAATTGTGTGTAAAGTTCTGTAAGAAAAGTCTTGTGTTTATAAACATTGCATTATACCTTATTAAAAGTAGATGTTAACTTTAGTATTCAGGCATATTATTTGTTCTTGGTTTTACCCTATCTGATGGGGGAACTGCCTTGTATTCTAATAATTGTAGCACCTACCTTGGTGACTTTCATATAATAGATAGTCAAAATAATTTTAATGCATGACTGAGAGTATTCATCATTATAGACAGACAACATTTTTACTTTCTAGATTTAAGAAAGCATTTGAGAAGCTGAAGTGGTATATCACTTATTTTACTCTGGACATTGTCTTTTAAAGAAGTTGTAAGTATACAGAAAAATCATAAAGAAAGTAGAGTTCTCATATACCCCCCCACACACACATACACACACACTTCCTTATTATTAACAGTTTTAATTAATGTAGTAACTGTTAGAATTGAAGAAACTAATATTTTAATTATACTGTTAACTATAGTGCATAGCATCCATTGGGGTTCACTGTGTTGTATAATTCTATGTTGTAGTTTTTTTAATATTTGTATTCTGGTAACATATATACAACTTAAAATTTTCCCTTTCAACCACATTCATATATACAATTCAGTGGTGTTAATTACATTCAGTGTGTTGTGCTATCACCCCCACTATCCATCAACAAAAAACATTTCCATCCCTAGAAAAAGAAACTCTGCACCAAACATTAACTCCCCATTCCCTACCCTCACCCCAGCCCCTATCTAGTTTTGACTCTATGAGTTTGTTTATTGAAATTATTTCATACCAGTGAGATCATACAATGTTTGTCCTTTTGTGTCTGGCTTATTTCATTCAATATGATGTCTTCAAGGTTCATCCATGTGGTAGCAAGTATCAGAACTTGATTGCTTTTTATAGGTAAATAATATTCCATTGTGTGCATATCCCATATTTTGTTTACCCATTCATCTGTTAATGGACACTTGGGTTGCTTCTATCTTTTGGAAATTGATTTTGAAAAATTCTACTATGAACCTCCATGTCACTCTAGATATTTAATTCTGCCAAAAATCATCCACGGCACTGCCAGAATGAATTAAAAGAATTGTGGTAGATTATGAAGCACTTAGTTTCACACTATAGTTTTCACAATAGAACAGTGTTGCTCAAAATCTTACATCCTCTTTAAATTACTTCCACTAAATATAGGCATAGGATAATTTTTAAATTAAGAAATCTCTGTAATTTTTAATTCTTTAACAATACTTTGAGAAAAAATAAAACAAATCAATGCTCTATGCTTCATGGCAAATCCCATACTCACATAGGTGTTAAATAAAATTATAATCTTACTAATGTAAACAGATATTTGGAGTCACTGTATCAAAATTGAAAGAGGTAAGACATAAAATCGATTTGATATCAATCATTATTGAAATACATATTTAATTGTCTCTATTTTTAGGATGGTATTGTTATTTTCATTTTTGTTATAGGAACACTATTAGCAAATAAATAATTTACTTCTACTATATTTAATAAGCATAGTCTCTTCCATTAGGAACGGAATGAACTAGAATAGAAAGCCCTGATTCAGCTGCCTGTGCTGAGAGAGGAATCCTCCAAGCAGATAAACTTAGAAACAACTGACTAGCTATCTTTAAGTTTGATGGTGAAGAATCCTATGCATTCTGAGGTCTCTGCAATCCTTTTTTTTACTGGGTATGGTGCCTGCCCAGTGTTTCAGTGGAGCAGACTAGCAGGGCCTACCACACCACTAAATAGAGACAAATTTTCCAAAAATGGTATCTCTCAAATTAAACTCCAAGTGCAACACTAATCCTTATACCTCTCCAAACTATTTTCCCCAAAATTTCCTACATATTTATTCATTTTGTCCTTCCCAATTATAATGGAAATAATCTAGCCTCTTTCACCTTTCAGATACCTACTCCCTTAGATGAATGGACTCCCCTGAGCAGCATGATTTGTGGTGTATTTCAAAGAACATAGGGATTTTCCTTTCTTGGAGAGCAAGAGAGACAAAAGTAATAAATGTTTATATAAAATTAATGCTGATATCAGTTATATTTACTCCCAATAAATCTTTGCACTTCCTATCAAAGAGTCAACAAAATACATATTTTGGGTCAAACTCATTGTCTACCAGGGCAGGGCATATAACAAAGGATTTCAGTGGATCCTGTGTAAGGACATAAGCACTGGAACTCAGTATGGACACCAAGAAAGCACATGCCCAATCCTATTAAACTTTGGCATTCCATTTTAAAAATTGCATTTTGGTCACATTAATCAGGTCTGTGAGTCAGGCTATCAGCATGTGACCTCTGGTGGAATAGTTAATAGCACGGGCTTGATCAGGCAGCCTTCTACATTGCCATTGTGCAATTTAAATTATTTTTCTGGACCTCCATTTCTTCATCTGAGAAGGGGATTAATATGATAAAATTCATGCATACTCTTGTATTTTTTCCAAACATTTGCAAGAACAATCAGTTGTTTGTCAGAAAAAAACTTGAAACCCTAAGAGAACATAAAAATATTATTTTTCATGGTTTTCTTATGCTAACATCAGCATAGAAAATAATCCCTTTTAACTTATTACTTAACTAGTATTTTCAAACTAGTTTTGATCAGTAGCAATGTCTATATTCCTAGACTCTCTAAGAAGGACCTTAAACCTGTCTTAAAAAAAGATTCAGAGATTCCTCCTGTTTGTCATAAGGAGCAAAAACCTCTTGTCCTGCAGAGACTTCAGTTAGCAAGGGAAGAATCCTCCAAGCAGTTCCCCAGGGGACATGTTTTATTCTTCCTTTTTTATTGCCTCAGGCAATCCTTTTCCTATAAGGGAGTACCTCTACAGAAAGAAAAGGATAAGCAGTCAATTTAAAACTCCATTTGTATTCAAGGAGTTTCATTATTTCAGAGTTTGCTTTCCCCTGGGGCATCCCCACGAAGCTGGAGATAGAATTAGAAAAGAAAAAATAATAATCCAACTGTCATTTGGTCATTGCTTACCATACCTCTCCCTCCAAGCCTTCATTTATATAAGGGAATTGGAAACTTTTAATTTGTTTCTATAGAATGAATTATTGCATACCATGCAGTCTTCAAATTTCCATGAATGCCACACTTTAACGAACACTAAGATTTTCAAAAATAGCATAGGAACAGCAATTAATCTTGAAACTTCAATTGTCACTTTCTTTGTTTTATGAAAATTTCAGTCCAGAATACATACATTTCATTGCATTCAACATGCTAAATATTTGTGTTGCTGTGATAGCTACCTTATGTTGCTTTTATTAACTATATTACCTACTAAATTATTTTTTGTGATTTTATTTCTAGTGCTAAGAATAAAAAAAAAAATCAAGTTGGTACCTATGGAGCAGGGCTGCGTTGGTCTGGAATGAACCCAATAAAAATTCCAGTTATTATGGGACTATGTGACTCTTATTCAAACAGAACATTTTTGAATATCTATTGGGAAGTGTAATTTGGTCTGAGGAGAAATATCCTCATTTAAAAATAATTTATGCTAACTCTGCCTTAATGAATAACAGTTTGTCCATTGTAACATTAAATCTCAGATGACTTAACAAGGCAAAATATAAAACTTTTGGTAAAAATGCTCAAATAATTTTGCATCCTGCCTCCTCATTCATCTTATTTTGGCTAAACCACTTGCTTCAACACAGACCTTTAAATTAGTTAATAACTGGCTTTCCAGTCCTGGGGCAAACCACCCCCCAAAATTAAAACTCACATCTGTGACCACCTCCTACACACCTCACCAAAACCCTCATCTGTTCCTAAAATTGTGAGCTAATCATACCTACTACCCTTGGACCCCCACATGCTTCACTTTTTTGTGCAAAATTGTTTTAACTAACCAATCCTTTAACTGGACACAGGTGTGGAGATGCTTACATGCTCCCACCTACTGGATGAGCGACCTGAGCTGATGATGCTTCCCCTTACCCATCGTGGCATCTTTTCTCTCTCTCTGAGACCTAGGAGTAACTATCTTTTTCATGTATTATGGCTTCTGTTTCTTATTGTATTATACCTGACTACTTTCCAGACCCATATGTAAAGTACAACTTAACTAATTTATTTATTTATTTATTTTGGGGGAGAGGGGTTATAATTAGAATTTTATTTAGGGTAAAAGCATACAATTCTGAGGCAATGAAATGTCCAAATCAAGATATCAGCAGAGATGCTTTCTCATCAATTTAGCTACTGGTGATATTGGGGACCTGCCATGTGGCAAAGCAAGTTGGCCACCATTTTCTGTTGGGGTCCCTGCATTTCCTTACAGAATCTACCATTTGGTAAGCTTAGCTGTGGACAAGCAGGCATAGGACTTCTCTCTTTCAGGGTCTCCTGTGCAGTCTTGGCTGCTCGGTTTTCTCCCCAATTTCCCCTGTTGGCTATCAGGTGTTTGGCTTTTCTCTTTAGGCTTGAACTCTTCTGTGAGCTCATCCTCTATCTTCTTGGGGTATGGTGCTTAAATTTTGGCTGCTAGTGATTGTTGAGTCCTCTCTCACATGGCAGGATCAAAAATGGCACCTTCCTTTTTCTCTTTGTCTCCATTTACATAAGGCTCAGCAAGATGGTAGTATCCCAAACTGTGTCATATTTCACTGATGTAGTATAACCAAAAAGGCCCCATGCCTACAGAAAGGGATTAGTTCAAAAACTTAATCTTTTACTTTTTTGGGAGGCATAAAAGAACTTCAAACTGTCAAAAGATGTATGACAATAAATTATATAACCTAGATGAAAAAGGCAAATTCTTAGAAGCACATAAATTACCAACATTGACTGAAGAAGAAATAGAAGATTGCAACAAACCAATGACTAATAAAGAGACTATATCCATAATCAAAATGTTCCCACCAAAGAATAGTTCAGGACTACATGGTTTCGCCAGAGAATTTTAACAAACATTCAAAGAAGATTAAACTTTAATTCCGCTCAAACTCTTCCAAAAAACTGAAGAGAAGGGAAAACTACCTAACTCAGTCTATGAGGCCAGCATTACTTTCATAGTAAATCCAGACAAAGATACCACAGGAAAGGAAAGCTACAGAACAAAATCTCATTAATTTAGAAGTAGAAATCCTCAACAAAATACTAGCAAACTGAATCCAGCAAATATTAAAATAATTATACATGATGATCAAGTGGTAATCATCCTTGATATGCAACTTTAGTTCAACATGAGAAAAATCAGTTAATGTAATCGACCACACTAACAGAATGAAAGAAAATACACACATGAACATCTCAATCAAGGCAGAAAAGGCATTTGACAAAACACAGAATCCTTAGTTGATAAAAACACTTAGAACACTATGAACAGAAGGAAACTTCCTCCACATTAAAAAGGGAATATATGAAAAGACCATAGCTAACATCATACTTAATGGGGAAAGATTGAAAGCCTTCCATCTAAGATTAGGAATAAGACAAGGATGGTCACTGTATCCACTGTTATTCAACATTGTACTGAAAGTACTCACCAGAGCAATGAAACAAGAAAAAGAAATAAAGACATCCAAATTGGGAAGGAAAAAGTAGAACATTTCCTATTTTCACATATCATCCTATATACAAGAAAATCCTGAAAAATCCAACAAATTTCCTAGAACTAATAAAAGAATTCAGCAGATTGGCAGGGGACAAGACAAAACACAAAACCAGTAATGCTTCTATACACAATGAACAATTGGAAGAAGTGAAGAAAAATATCAACTATAAAGAATAAATTTAACCAAGTATATAAAGGACTTCTGAACAGAATACTACAAAACATTGCTAAAGGATCTTTAAAAGGATCAAATAAATGTAAGGATATCACGTGTTCATGGGTTAGATACCATCTTGATGTCAATACTACCCAAAACAATTTGTAGATTCAATGCATTCCCAATTAAAATTCAAACAATTTTTTTTCTTTGCAGAAATGGAAAAGCAAATCATAAAATTTATAAGGATAGATAATAAGCTCTGAGTAGCTAAAGCCACTTTGAAAAAGAAAACTGAAGTTGGAGGACTCACACTTTCCAATCTTAAAAGTTATAACAAATCCACAGTAATCAAAAGAGCATGGTAATATCACAATGACAGACATAAAACAATGGCATAGAATTGAAATCTCAGAACTCAACAACCAATCATTGACAAAGTAGGAAAGATCTCTCATTCTGGAAAGAATTGTCTCTTCAGCAAATGGTACTGGGAAAACTGGACCACCATGAGTGAAAAATAGGTAGATCTTTATCTCACACCATATACAAAAATAAACTCAAAATTGCATGATTCCATTTATTTAATATGTAAATATAAATCAATTTATAATGATGAATTTAGATTAGTAATTATATAGTGCTGTAGAAGTATAGAGGGATTGCGAGGTTATTGCTAAAGGGTGTGGGGTTTTTCTTTTTGGAGTAAAAAAATTATTCTAAAACTTTCTTGGTGATGAAGGCACAACATTGTAATTATACTATGACCCTTTGATTATACACTTAGGATAGATGGTATGATATGTGAATATGTCTCAATAAAAACTGCTTTAAAATAAATACATATGTAAGAATAGGCAGATATAGCAGCTAGGTACTGCATGGGATACATAAAGAGATTGAAAGGTGATAATTTTTTGTTTTTTGTTCATTATTATTATTATTGAAATAATGGAAATGTTCTAATAATGTTTGAAGTGATGAATACACAACTATGTGATCATGCCAAAGATCACTGACTACACACTTTGAATGGATTGTATGCTTTACTAGTATGTATCAATAAAATTGATTTCCTTTATAAAACTTAGCTGTAAGCTTTCCATATTTGCATACTCTGGGTCGAAATTTTTTAGTAATTAATGTCAAGGACAGGATTTCCAAATATTGACCATCATAGTGGTATTGCTTATGGGCATTGAAGATTTTGGAATCTATTAGATATTTGATTATTAACAAGATGATCATTCATTGCATTTTGCTTGGGTACTTCCTACTGGAACATTAGTGAGGGACAGTGGGAATGATCTGGTCCTTTGCATGGCACAGTGAATTACTGTGTGCATGTTTCTCACACCCAATGATAAAGATTCTAGTCACTGAGATGAAGTATTGTTTCCTCTAAGATTAGGAACAGAGTGACCATAAGTGTTCCTCACCTTCAGATTTTGAATTACTGATGCAGGAAAGGAAACCAGGGACCTATATTCATTTATGTAGGAAAGAATCCAAAATCACAAACTTCACACATTCTCCTATTCCCAAATCTGTAACATTTCCATTGCTGCTATCCATAAAATCAGCTATCAGATTTCCAATCATTTGCCAAAACCCCTCAAATAATATCCCTCAAAGAAACACAATTACTGATACACACAACCTTACCAATCTCTGAATAAATGACTTCCCATGATTTTTCACTGAATGCACTCTCTACCATGAATTTTCTGGAAATCGCTCAAGGGGTTTCATCCTCTAATAAAGACTTCTTTCTTATTTAATGTTTTTCTGGTTATTCTTAAACTGAATTTTCTGTAACACAAGTCTTGTGTTTATCTGAATGATCATTCACAGTGATTACAGACATAGTGTTTCACTCTTGTGGAGTTCACTCATTTCATTTTAAGGCTAAATTAGGAATTAAAGTAATACTACTTTGAGCACATGTATAGAATTCCTCACATGTGATTTCACTAATTAGCTTATCAGTTAGAGAGACATCTCCAATTTCATAATATTAACATTATGGGTTCTCTCACATAGTATATAATCTAACCATATACTATGGACTTTTCTATATAGATGACATACATATGGATTCTTGCCAGATTAATGCCCTTAGGCTATCTGAAGTAGTACAGAGGACTGCAGGAACTTCTGAACTGATTAAAAACATAAGGAACACCCAGCAAGATGGTAGCAGAGTAAGGAGCTCCTAGACTCAGATCATGCTACAGGGCAGTTAGTTATCAATCAAGGCTATCTAAAGCATCTATTTAGGGGCTCCAGGAGACCAGAAGAGCATCCTGCAACATCCTTGAAAGAATGGAAAGAGGAGATTGTCTATCTGCAGAGAAGAGTCATAAGTAGAGCACTCCATGCCATCCTCCACTGGCAGCACAAGCCATCTCAGGACTATTCTGTGGCTGGAGTTGGAAGTTCCATTTTCCAAAAACCGGGGAGGAAGAGACAGATGGCCACTGACTTCAGCTACTGATTAAATTTGGCTGGCTAAAGTATAACCCTATAAACAGCTTAAGTTTGAAATTGTCCAAGGTGGAAAGAGGTCAGTAGCTGCAATTTTGACTTCACCTCCAGCCTGAGGGGAAGCCTGGATGACTGAAAATCACAGTGATGGTAGGGACCAGATTCTTTCCACCCAGATCAGGCTGCGATCCCAGCCTAGGCTTCAGCCCCACGTCTGGCAGGGAGGAAGCTGGCAAGAGCCGCACCAGCCTCTCCAGATAACTGCAGGTACACTTCACTAGTACAGAATGACTGAAGAGTCAGAAGTCAACCAGAGCAACTCTAGTCATTTTGGACAACTTAACTAATTTAAAACATGTTGTGATACAAACCCTACTCCCTAAAATTCAATATGATTAGAAAAAATCAGATGCACACAGACACACTAAGATCAAGACCTATGAAGCTCCTGGTAATATCCAAGAGGCTGTACATTTTCTGTGCACTGTGTAGAGCCTTTTTGTGTGAAAGGACATTCAAAATGAAAGTTTTGTGACCAATAAATGCAATTCTTTCTTTGAATGCTTAAGTATGCATGTAAGTCAGTGTATTGAAGATAGAACAATAGGAATTACCAAGTCTGAACAACAGAAAAAAATAGACTAGAAGAAAAAAAAAGGAGAAAGAAGAAGATGAGGAAGAGGAAGGGGAAGAGAAGAAGAAGAAAAACAGATTGTATATATATTTTGTGCAATACTTAGAGCAATCACTAAAAATGCTACACAATGAAATATATTTAAAAACATTATAGAAAAATTAAATGCAATTCTAAAAGTATATTCAATAAACAAGTAAACTAAAGAAAAACAGAAAAATAAAAGAAATAAATGAAAAAGACTAAACAAAAACAACATAAAATTGCAGTCTTTTGCCATAGCATGTCAGAAATTACATGAAATTCAAATAGTAAAAGTATATCAGTTAAAAGAGACATTGGCAGAGTGAACTAAAAACATTAGAGTTCCAGAAAGATGGCATTGGAGTAGATCAACAGTGCTCACCTCTCTTACAAAAACAGTGGAGGAAGGGAAGTAATTGTTCAAAGGAGCTGCTTTGGGGTCTACAGACAAGGAGAGTGCCACTCACACCATCCAGGAAGCAGATGGACAGAGAGGCATAGAGGCTAAAATGAAAGCTGTTAGTTACTTGCACCCACAGTGAGAAATGGCAACCATCCCTCACCCTTGAGGATAACAACTTTAATAAACCCTGTGGTTGATGGCTACCAATTGCAAGGGAATAAGACATCTTTCTCCCTGTGAAGAAGGAGGTTGTGGAGGAGGGCTGAGTGTGATTTCTCTTCAGTGAGTTTAAATAGCAGAGCCCGACTTTGAGTTGTGGCTCTAATCAGTCCAGATACACTAGCCAGAGGATGTTGGAAAAGTGAACTCAATGGAAAGCTTTGCAGAAAAGTGCCATCTGCTGGCAAACAGAGAAAATGAAGAAGAAAAAAGTCATTTGGAGACTCTCCTGTCCCTATTCCCTGGCCTACTTAGGTCCAGTTTGCACCCCATTACTGCATACCTGGACCTGTTTTGATAATTTAAACAGAACAATTAAAAAAACTTAGAATTATTTGAACCAAAAATCAAAGAAGAGCCACACACACACACACACACACACACACACACACAAAAAAAAAAAAAAAACCACTAAGAAGAAGAGAGAAATTGACCAATCAGAGTAAACTCGCCAACATAATCAGTTACCTAGACACTAGCAAAAAATTAAAAGCAGTACTAAGAAAGAGGAGGATATGGTCCAAATAATGGAAGCAAATTAAAAACCTTGATGAGGCACAGGATATAAAACAACTAATCAACGAGGTTCACACAAATCTCCTAAATAAATGCGAGGAGTTAGAAGAAAATATGGGTAAAGATATAAAGAATATGAAGAAGACACTGGTTGAGCATGATGAATTTGAAAGCTTGCAAAGAAAAGTCACAGATGTTATGGGAATGAAAGACAGTATAGATGAGATTAAAAATACATTAGAGGTATACAACAGCAGATTTGAAATTTCCAAAGAATAAATAAGTGAATTAGAGGACAGAGGATCTAATTGAAAAGACAGAGAAACAGACACAAAAGAGAAGGGAAAAAATTGAAAAGGGTCTCAGAGAATGGAACGGCAGCACAAAACACACAGGCATATGTGTTATGGGTGTGCAAGAAGACAAAAGAACAGAAAAGGAACAGAAATGATATTTGAGGAAATAATGGTCAAATATTTCCCAATCCTTATGAAAGACAAAAATAGCAATATCCAAGAAAGACAACGTAGACCA
This sequence comes from Tolypeutes matacus, assembly GCA_026826555.1. Taxonomy (NCBI): domain Eukaryota; kingdom Metazoa; phylum Chordata; class Mammalia; order Cingulata; family Chlamyphoridae; genus Tolypeutes; species Tolypeutes matacus. Next base: position 5,889,859 of record JAKSZT010054416.1, on the reverse strand, counting down.
AACAAAATAAATCTGAATAACCTTACTCCAGGAGACATACTATTCAGAGAGTCAAATGCCATAGAAAAATAATTCTGAAATCAGCAAGAGAAAAACAATGCATCACATAGAAGGAATGCTCAGTAAGACTAAATGCAGATTTCTCATCAGAAACCATAGAAGCGAGAAAACAATGGTATGATATATTTAAGATACAGAAAGAAAAAACTTCCAGTCAAGAATACTTTATCTAGGAAAACTGTCCTTCAAAAATAAGTGTGAGTTTAAAGACTTCATACATGAATAGAAACAGAGTTTGTATCCAATCAGACTAAATAAAGGGAGTGTCACAGACTGAAAGAAAAAGACAGGAGAGAGAAGCTTGAAGAAGAGTGTAAAACTGAATATTATTAGTAACGACAAGTAAAAGGTTGAAAGGACAGACAATAGTAAGATATAACAATGGAAACCCAAAAGATAAAATGGACAAAGTAAGGAATACCTTTACACTGCATGTTAATGAATTGACGTCCCCAATCAAGACACAGGCAGAATGGATAAAAAAAAAATAAGCAATCAATATCCTGTCTACAAAAGAGTCATCTTAACCCAAGGAAACATATTGGCTGAAATTGAAAGATTGGAAAAAGATACACAAACAGTAACCGTGAAAGAGCCAGAGTAGCTACACTAATTTGGGGCAATATAGATTTTAAATGGAAAATTGTTATTAGAATTGATGAAGGGCATTATATATTAATATAAGGGGAAATTCACTAAGAAGAAATAACAAAAAACAAAATTTATGCACCTAACCAGGGTACCCTAAAATAAAAGAGATAAACACCAGAAAAACTTATGGGAGAAACAGACATATCTACAATAAAATTTGGAGACTTCAATACTCCACTATAATAACTGGATAAACATCTGGACAGAGGATCAATATGAAACAGAGAGCTGGAATAATAGGATAAGTGAACTAGAAATAATAGACATATTTGGAGAAAGTCATCTCACAACAGCAGGGTATACATTCTTCTCAAGTGCTCATGGATCTTTCTCCAGGATAGATCATGCGTTGGTTCACAAAAGAGGTATCAGTAAATTTAGAAAGATTGAAATTATACAAGCTTGTACTCTAATCATAATGGAATTGGGAATCAATAACAGGAGGTAAAAAAGATAATTCACAAACATATGGGGATTAAACAACAAAAATCATTGGATCAAAGAAAAATTGCAAGAGAAATCAATAAATATCTCAAGATGAATGAAATTGAGAACACTTATCAAAACCTATGGGATGCAGTGAAGGCACTTCTGAGAGGGAAATATGTAGCCTTAAATGTTTACATTAAAGAAGAAAGAGCTAAAACCTATGACCTAACTGCACACTTGGAGAAACTAGGAAAATAACAGCAAACTACTCTCAAAGCAAACAGAAGGAAAGAAATAACAAAGATTAGAGAAGAAACAAATAATTCTTGAGAACAAGAAACAATAGAGCAAATCAGCAAAACTAAACTTTCACACTTAGCTAGATTGACAAGGTATGCAAGGGTGGTTCAAACCCTTAGCTAGACTGGTAAGGGAAAAAAGAAGATTCAAATAAATAAAATCAGAGGGAGACATTATTACTGACCCAACAGAAATAAAAGAGATCATAAGAGAGGATACTACAAACAACTGTAAACCAACAAACTAGACAATGTAGATGAAATGGGCAAATTCCTCAAAACACACAGTGACAGTTTGAAGTTCTTTTATGAAGCACAAAAAGAGTAAGATTATGTTTTTGAACTAATCCATTCCTTTAGGTGTGAGATCCTTTTTAATAGACTATGTCAGTGGGCCTGACACAGGTTCAATCTCTGCTCTCTTTCTGGTTCCTATATAAAGTAAGACACAGAGAGAGACACACACAAACAAAGGGAACTCTGTCATTTTTTATGCTTCCATGTGAGAGAGGACTCAAGAATTGCTAGCAACTGAAGCTTAAGCACAAAACTCCCAAGAAGCTGGCCCATGGAGCAGCTCATGGTTGAAGAGGTGAGCCTGATAGAGGTGATCCTGATAGCCAACAGCTGAGCTTGAGAAGAATGTGAAGCAGCTGAGACTGAGAGAGGAGGCCCAGAAAGAGACAAGCCCTATGCCTGGTTGCCCAAAGCTGAGCTCTGGGACATAGTAATTCTGGAGGGGAAGGCAGGGTCCTTGGCAGAGATCAGCAGACATCTTGCTTCCCCACTTGGCAGAACCCCAGTATCACCAGTATCACCTTTTATGAGAAAGCATCTCAGCCGATGCCTGTATTCGAACATTTCATGACCTCAGATCTGTAAGCTTTTACCAAATAAAATTGTCATAAAAAGATAAGCTATTTCTGGTAATTTGCAATGGCAGCCCTGTGGCAAACTAAGACACACATGGAAAACTACACTGACCCTAGAGGAAATATATGACTTCAACAAACCAATTATAAGTTATGAGATTGAAACAGAAATCAAAACCTCTCAAAAATGAAAAGCTAAGGACCAGATAGCTTCAGAGGTTAATTCTAACAATCATTTCAAAGCAGATTTAATACCAATCTCTTGCTGAAACTTTTCCCAAAAAATTGAACATGAAGGAATGCTACCACACCCATTCTATGAAGCCAACATAAGCTTGATACCAAAGCAAGATAAAGGTACTATAAAAAAAGAAAATTAGAGATCAATCTCTCTAATAAATATAGATGTAAAAACCTTCAACAAAATACTTGCTAATCAAATCCAACAGTGAATTAAATTAATCATATACTGTGAACAATTGTTTTTTTCCTAGGTATGCAAGGATGGTTCAACATAAGGAAATCAATCACTCCAATACACCACATTAATAAATCAAAGAAGAAAAACCACATGATCATCTTGATTGATGGAGAAAAGGCATTTGACAAAATACAGCACCATTTCTTGATAAAAAACACTCTAAAAAATAGGAATAGAAGGAAACTTCCTCAACATGATTAAATGCAGATATATAAAACTCACAGCTAACATTGTACTTAATGTTGACAGACTGAAAGCTTTTCAGCTGAGATTAGAAAAATGTAAGGATGCACATTGTCAACACTGTTATTCAATATTGTGATAGATGTTCTAGCTAGAACAATTAGGCAAGAAAAAGGAAAAAAAGGGCATCCAAATAGGAAAGGTAGATGTATACCTTCACTATTCACTGGTGATATAATATCACACCTAGAAAACCTGAAAAATCCACAACAAATATCCTAGATCTAATAAACAAGTCCAGCAAAGTGACAGGATAAAAGATTAATACGCCAAAATCAGTAGCATTTCTACCCACTACTAATGAGCAATCTAAGTAGGAAATCAGGGAAAAGTTCCATTTACAATAGCAACTAAAAGATCATATATTTAGGAATAACTTAACCAAGGATATAGAGGACTTGTATTCAGAAAACTATAAAACATGGCTAAAGAAACCAAAATAAATGGAAGGATAGTTACTGTTCATGAATTGGAAAACTAAATATCTTTAAGATGTCAATGCTACCCAAATTGATTTACAGATTCAACACAATCTCAATTAAAATTCTAACAGCTTTTTTTTTTCAGAAATTGAAAAGCCAATTATCAAATTTATTTGGAATGGTAAGAGGCCCTGAATAGCTAAAACCATTTTTAAAAGAAGAATGAAATTGGAGGACTCTTTCTTCCTGGCTTTAAAACATATTATTTAGTGACAGTTGTAAAAACAGCAAAGTACTGGCATAAAGACACACATATTGACCAATGGAATCTAATTGAGAGTTCTGAAATATACCCTCACATCTATGGTCAAATGATTTTAGATAAGTATGTCAAACCCATTCAGCTGGGTCAGAACAGTCTATTCAATAAATGACACTGGGAGATGTGGATATCCATAACTAAAAGAAAAAAGTGGACACTTCTCTGAACTTTTATACAAAAACTAACTCAAAATGGTACAAAGACCTAAATATAAAAGCTAGAAGCATAAAAATCCGAGAAGAAAATGTAGGGAAACAGTTTCAAGATTTTGTGGTAGGTGGTATTTTCTTAAATCTTACATCCAAAGCCTGAAAAATTACAAAAAATAAAATAAATAAATAAATAAATAAATAAATAAATAAATAAATAAATGGAATCTAATCAAACCCAATTTTTTTTTCCTTTCAAAAGACTTTGTCAAGAGGTGAAATGGCCGCCTACTGATTGGGAGAAATATTTGGAAACTACAAATCTGATAAAGATTTGATGTCCATGCAATATAAAGAGATCATATAATGCAACAACAAAAAGATAAGGAACCCAATGAAAAAATAGGTAAAAGATTTGCATTGAAATTTTTCCAAAGAGAAAATACAAATGGCCAAGAAGCACAGGAAAAAATGTTCAAGCTCATCAGCTACAAGAAAACGCAGGTCAAAACAACAATGAGATATCATTTCACACCTTATTGAAAGACCATTACTTAAAAAAAAAATAACAAAAAACTACTAGTTTACTGTTATGAACTTATGGACAAAGGATGAATAAAGAAACAAAGAACTTGAATAATATGATAAATGAACTACACCTAACAGGTATCTATCGAGCATTATATCCCAAAATAGCAGGATATACTTTCTTTTCAAGTGCTCATGGTTCCTTCTCCAAGATAGGCCATATATAGTATTATAAAACTAGTCTCAATAAATTTTAAAAGATTGAAATTAAACAAAACACTTTCTCTGATCATAATGGAATGAAACTGGAAATTAATAATGGACTAAAAAATGGAAAATTCATGAATAGATGGAGATTTAAAAACACACTCTTTTATAATCAGTTAGTGAAAGAAAAACTGCAAAGAAATTCAGCAAATATCTTGAGATGAATGAAAACGAGAACACAACATATAAAACCTATGAGACACTGCAAAGGCACTACTCAGAGGGAAATTTAATGTTAGCCCTCAGTGCTTACATTAAAAATGAAGAAAGAGCTAAAATTGAAGCTCTAACTGCACACCTGGAGGAACTAGAAAAAGTACAGCAAACTAATACCAAGCTAAAGGAAAGAAATAATAAAGATCAAAGCAGAAATAAATTAAATTGAGAACAACAAAACAACAAAAACAATAGAGAATATCAACAAAACTAAACCTTGGTACTTTAAGAAGTTCAACAATATCGACAAATGCTTAGTTATACAGACAAGAAGAAAAGAGAGAAGACACACATTAATAAAATCAGAAATGAGAGGGGGTGCATATTCAATGACCCTGCAGAAATAAGAAGATCATTAGAGGATACTATGAACAACTGCCAAAAAAATTAGACAATGTAGATGAGATGGACAAATTCCTAAAAACACAAGAACCATCTACATTGACCCTAGAAGAAATAGAAGGCCTAAGCAAACCAATCACAAGTAAAGAGATTGAAACAGCCATCAAAACCTCACAAAGATGAAAAGCCCGGGACCAGATGGCTTCACAGATGAAGTTTACCAATCATTCAAAGTGATCTAATACCAATCTTGCTCAAACTTTTCCAAAAAATTGAATGGTAGAGAATGCTACCAAACTCATTCTATGATGCTAACATCACCCTCATACCAAAACCAGATAAAGATAGTATGAAAAAAGAAAATTAGAGAGCAACATTTTTAATGAACATAGATGCAAAATCCTCAACAAAATATTTGCAAGCAGAAGCCAAAAGCACCTTAAGAGAATTATACACCAAGATCAAGTGGGTTTTATCCCAAGTATGCAAGGGTGGTTCAACACAAGAAAATCAGTTAGTGTAATAAACCACATAGATAATTTGAAGAAGAAAAATCACATGATCCTCTCAATTGATGCAGAAAAGGCATTTGACAAAATATAGCACCCTTTCTTGAAAAAAAAAAAACACTCCAAAAGATAGGGATAGAAGGAAGTTATCTCAATAGGGTTAAGTAAATATATGAAAAACCTACAGCTAGCATTGTACTAAATGGTGAATGACCATCTCCCACTGAGATCAGGAGTAAGACAAGGATGCCCACTCTCTCCATTGCTATTCAATATTGTGCTAGAAGTTCTAGCTGGAGCAATTAGGCTAGATAAAGAAATAAAACCACCCAAATTTGAAAGGAAGAACTAAAACTTTTACTATTCACTGATGAAACGATCCTATATCTAGAATCTCCTGTTAAATCCACAACAAAGCCACTAGAACTAATAGACGAGTTCAGCAAAGTGGCAGGATACAAGATTAATATGCAAAAATCAATAGCATTTTTGCACACCACTGATGTGCAATCTGACAAGGATATCAGAAAAAAAATTCCATTTATAATAGCACCTAAAACAATCAAATGTTTAGGAATAAACTTTACCAAGGACGTAAAGGACCTGTATTCAGAAAACTGCAAAATATTGCTGAAAGAAACTGGAGAAGACTTAAATGGAAAGATATTCCACGTTCATGGATTGGAAGACGGAATAACATTAAGTCAGTTCTGCCCACACTGATATACAGATTCAACACAGTTCCAATGAAAATCCCAACAGCCATTTTTGCAGAAATGGAAAAACCAATTATCAAATTTATTTGGAAGGGTAAGGGACCCAAAATAGTCAGAAAATTCTTAAAAAGAAGAAAGAAGTTGGAGGACTCTCATTTCTGGGCTTTAAATCATATTATTTAGCTACAATGGTAAAAACAGCATGGTACTGGCATAAGGACAGACACATTCACCAATGGAACCAAATCAAGAATTCAGAAATAGACCATCACATCTGCATTCAAGCGATTTTTGACAAGGCAGTCAAGCCCTCTCAGCTGGGCCAGAACAGTCTATTCAACAAATGGTGCTGGGAGAACTGGATATCTATATCCAAAAAAAGAATGAAGACTCCTAACTCACACCTTATACAAAAATTAAGTCAAAATCATCAAGAAACTAAATACAAAATTTACAACCATAAAAATCTTAGAAGAAAATGTAAGAAAATATATTCAAGATCTTGTGCCAGGCAGTAGTTTTTTAAACCTTACACCCAAAGCATAAACAACAAAAGAAAAAATAGACAAATGGGACCTCCTCAAAATTAAACACTTTGACACCTTAAAAGACTTTGTTAAAAGGGTGAAAAGGCAGCTGACTCAATGGGAGAAAATATTTGGCTATCACATATCCAATAACCATGATATACAAAGAGATCATACAACACAATAAAAAGACAAACTATCCAATTTAAAAATAGGCAAAAGACTTTAAAATGCAATTGTCCAAATAAGAAATACGAATGGCAAAGAAACACATGAAAAAATATTCAACATCACTAGCAAATAGGGAAATTTAAATAAAACCACAATGAGTTATCATTTCACACCTGTTAGACTGGCTACTAAAAAGTCAGAAACCTGTAAATTTTCAAGAGGATGTGGGGAGATAGCAATGCTTATTCACTGTTGGTGGGAATGTAGAATGGTACAGACACTGTGGAGGACTGTTTGTCATTTCCTAAAGAAGCTGAACATAGACTTGCCATGGGACCGGGTAATACCATTCCTAGGTATATACTCAGAACTGAGGGCAGTGACATGAATAGATATCTGCATACTAATGTTCATAGTGGCATTATTCACTAATGTCAAAAGCTGGAAACAACCTAGGTGTCCATCAACATACGAATGGATGTACAAATTGTGGAATATATACATGAACGAATATCATGTAATGGTAAAAAGAAAGGAGGTCATGAAGTATATGACAACATGGATGACCCTGGAGGATATTATGTTGAGTGAAGCAAGCCAGATAGAAAAGGGCAAATACTCTATGATTGCACTATTATGAACTTATTATATTGTTCATATTCATGGAGTGATTAATTAGAACATAGAAAATAGAAAGAGGGTAGAGAATGGGAAAGCTGGGGGTTAATCTGTGCAGAAATGGTAAAAAGCTTGTTTGTAAATCTTTGGAAATGAATAGAAATTATGAATATCATGGTGTTTGTAACTAGCAGAGCTTTTATGCAGGTATGACAGTGGTTGAAAGGGAAAGTCTAAATTCATATATATTACTATAAGGAAAGCTAAAAACTGTAATACGGGACTGTATAAGATAGTAAAACCTCGAGTAAAACACGAATATGGGTGATGTTGCATATATAAGACTGCTTTTACAAAATATAAATATAATATACTAGAAAGAAGGAAAAAGAATAACAGCTATGTATGGCAGGAGAAGAAAAGAGAGATCAAGGCATGATGAGTTTTGTTTGTTTTTTGTTTATTATTATTATTATTGGAATAATGAAAGTGCTCTAAGAATGATTAAAATGATGAATGCACAAATATAACATTACACTGAATACTATTGATTTTACACTTATGATGGATTCATGCTTTATTAATATGTGTCAATAAAATTGATTTGTTAAAAAAAACTACAATGACATATTTCAACCTTTAGAATAAGCATTATTTAAAAAAACAAAACCGAAAACTATTGGTGCTGGAGAGAGTGTTGAGAAATAGGAACACACTTGCATTTGTTGGTGGGAATGTAGAATAATTTAGCCTCTGAGGAAGACAATTTGGAGGTTCTACAGAAAGCAAAATATAGAACTGCTGTGTGACCTAGCAATCCCACTACTAGGAATATATTCAGAAGAACTGAAAACAGGGACTCAAATAGGTATTTGCACACTGATGTTTATAAGGACATTATTCACAATTGTTAAAAGATGGAAACAATCCACGTATCCATCAACTGATGAATTGTTAAATAAAATGTGGTATATACAAACAATGGAATACTACCCAGCTGTAAGAAGAAATGAAATCAGGATGCATATGACAACAGGATGAACCCTGAGAACATTATGTTGAATGAAATAAGTGAGACCTAAAGGAACTAATATTGTATGGTCCCACTAATATGAAATAAATACAATGAGTAAACTCATGGAGTTAAATTATAGAGTATAGGGTATTCGGAGATAGAATGTGTGTTGAGAATGGAAGCTGATACTGAAAGTATGCAGGATGTTTAATAAGGGAGATTGTAAATGCGGCAAAATGGTTAGAGTTGATGAAAATACATTATAGTGAACATAAACAACACTGCTTATTTATAAATATGATTGTGGTTGAATGGGGTAGTCTTGAGAGATTAATGTCAATTGAAAGAAAGCTAGAGAATAATCTAGGTACTGTGTAACATAGTGATACCAGTGGTGGATAATGATTGTGATTGTGGTTAATAGTACAAATTAAAGAATGATCCAGTATTGCAAGGTGTTAATAATATGGTGATTGTAGCAGTTTGATATTATTGATGAATTCCAAAAAGAAATACTGGATTATGTTTGTAAACTGTTTTTTTTCCCCTGGGCATATTAGAGTGTATTGGACACAGAGGTTTTACTTTTACTTACTTAAATAATGATTAAGGCTTTTTTGGGCCACATCAATAGGATGCTGCGTCCCTGCCCCCTTGGTGAGAGGGGACTCACAGAGAAACTGCACTGCAGAGAAGGGAGGTTGGAGTTTTTGGCTGGAGCCTTGGAAGTAAGCACACAGAGGAGCAGAGCAGCTGAGCTGGAGACAATCAACCCCTAGGCAGAGAGACAGAGCAGGTTGCCTGATAGTCTACAGCTGGCCTTGTGGAGAGAGAGGGGCAGCTGAATGCAGAGAGAAACAAGCAGGGGGAAGAGAGGAACCCCGGAAGCCTGAACTCTTGACAGATGTCAGCAGCCATCTTGCTCCAACACATAGCAACAGACTTTGGTGAGGGAAGTAATTTATACTTTCTGGCCTGGTAACTGTACCTTCTACCCTAAATAAATATCCTTTATAAAAGGCAACAGATTTCTGGTATTTTTCACCAGCACCCCTTTGGCTGACTAATACAGAGATACATGGGAAAAATATAACTAAAGCAATTCATAGACTGTAGTTAGCAGTAATATTGTAGTATTTTTACAGCAATGGCAAAGAAGGTACTATATCAATAATAAGGGTCAATAATGAGTGTTCTAAAGGAATATGGGATTTTTCCTTTTGTATTAATGAAAATGGCCAGAAATGGACTGAGCTGATGATCTCACAACTTGTATGAAACTGAAAGTCACTCAGTATATATTTTGGATAGATTGTTCAAGGCTGGGGACCATGTAACAACAGCAAACCCCATGGTGAATGATGGAGTGTGGTTAACAGTACAAATAAGAGAAAGTTCCCTCATAAACTATAACAGATATACAGTACTAATACATGGTGTTAATAATAGGATGGTTTGTGGGAAAAATACACAAAATGTGTGCTATGGACTATAAATAGTAATATTATGACAATATTCTTTATCTTTTGTAACAAATATGTCACAACAATCTAAGTTGTTGGTGATGTGGCAATGTATGGGAATGCATAATTGTATTGTATGCATAATTGTTTTGTTAACTCACTTCTCAAAATAAATAAAATTTTCTTTACAATAACAGAAAATGTCAAATATAATCAATTCTATTTTAAATAACTAATATGCTCAGTAGCTCTGTGTTCTGAGGAAATATTCTTTGGGTCTCTATCTTGCCCTCTGTTTGTTTGTTTTTCTCCACATTGAGGATGTTGATCCTTTGAATGTGAACAGGGTTTTCTCTCAAAGCACACAGAAATAGTGAAGAGAAGAGAATCAAGGTGTAATATCTAATATATCACATCTTCATAGCTAATATTATTGAGAGGTTGTGATACTTTGCATCCTTCATACAGCTGTATCATCTTGGCCTGATAAGACCTAGATTTGTCTATTTGAAAAATATGTTCTGAAAATACCTTTATTGATCTTTCTATATGCATAGAAACAATTCTAGGCTCTGAGTATATAAAGGATAATAAAACAGTTACATTTCATTAGGAAATGCCAAAATAGAATAATCAGAAATATTTATCAAAACTACCATGTGAACTGTAGGTATTGTATTAAAATCTATGTAATCTAACATTAAATATCACTATAAAAATTATTACTAAATTACTCAGAGAAATATCTTTTCTGATTAATTTTAAATTACTTTCAATGGAATTTAATATGTATGTCTATACATTCTTATATTCCACAAAGATGTTTTAATTTTATAATTTGTACAACAAAACCAGAAGTTAGCCCAGAGTTCACCTAGGGGACATGTTTTTATTTGCAGAGCAACTACTTATGTATACTGCTTTTCATATCTCTTATCCCTCATTAATTTTCCTTAAGCTTTCAATTTGGAGTTGTGTCTCAATACCTTAAATTCATCTTTAGGAAGAGCATCAAGATTTTAATATAGAATACTGTGTCCTAAGGCTATATTCTAGGACTATTAAACACAGCATTCCAATATTGCTAAATCACATAATGAACTGTATTAAACACTAATCAAATATTTAAATAAATGCATTTCACTGGATTATGTTATTGCCTAGAACTTTGATTAGTTTGTGAGTCCATTGATTAAATCAACTAATTATTTTAATTGAGCTATTTGATGGATTCTTTAATCACATAGTATTTGTTAAAAACATCTATTTGGGGATCATAAACATAATATTCTACTACTTTAAATGCAGTCTCTTCAAATAAAATGTTTTCTGACTAAAAAGTTTAAAACTTCAGAGATGCAGACATTTGTATGACAACTTGAGTATTTAGTGAACATTTATTTAAGACCTAAGAGATAATATACTCTCAAAATATGCACTTATGTTTCTTACACATATTGGTTTCTTTAAAAAGAAATATGTTTTAATTGCAATACCCATAAAATCAACCGATAGATGAAAAAAAAATCATGTACATTTTAAATGACCTCTGAAAAATTGTGTTGATATATATTTATTTCTTTTTAAAAATTTGGGGTAAAAAGAATTAGGTACCCCAAAGGACAGACTTGTTTGTATTCAGTATTGAATTAAGTAATCAATTACATAATTTATTTGTTAACTTATTCATTAAAATTACTCTCCTTTATTTATTAATCCATTCTACACATATATTTTAAGGATTTTACTAGTTCCAAAAACTGGGATATATCATTTATTTAGTATATATATTTTTATTAGAGAAGTTCTGAATTTATAAAACAATCTTTCATAATTCATAATTTCATAATTCTTTTCAGAATTCTCATACAAAATCCCTCCATCAACACCTTACATTGTCGTGGAACATTTGTTACAGATTATGAAAGAATATGATGATACTATTACCACAAACTATGTTCCATAGAGCACATTTGGTATATTTTTCCATAACTCCCTATTATTAATGCCATGTATTAGTATTGAACATTTGTTATAGTTCATGAAATAACACTCTCATATTTGTACTGTTAACACTTTGGATAGAGTGTAGAAGGCATGGGACTGTATAAGACAGTAAATCATGTGGTAGAAGATAGAATTTGATTAGGAGAAACTGGGATATATCTTGAGAATAAAGACCTACACCTTCCACTACAGATTTGTAGTGAAAGAAATATGAACAAGATTTCCTCCTTTTCTCTTTCTCATTGTGGAGAATATAGGTTTTACATATTTTAAAATTATTATTGGAGGGATAAATAATATCTCCCTTTGAAAATTATACTTGAGAGAAAGTATACAAAATGGATGAAATGAATCAACTAAATAAAACTTAGGAATTGTTTGTATTATTTATAGCAGGTGAAATAAGAACTCTTGAACATCACAGACAGCACACTTTATTTTGCTAACATAATAAAAGTGATTTTGTGCTATATTATAAATTTTCTGAGTAGAAATTTACTAGGATCTAGAATAGTATCTGGCATAGAATCTATGATAGATTAGATTCTTATTAGGTTTTTAGTTTTCACATGAGTTGTAGTGGTGTAAGATAGGCGGGAAAGCATTTTCCTTATTAATGAAACCATAAGTCAACCTCAAAATTGTCTCACATTTTTGTCATTGTAATAATACAAATTTAATGGTCATTGTAAACATTATATCAAGATAAAAGGGAACTAACTGGATTTCAATTGCTTACACCTGAAAATAAGTTCCACTTTTCTTTCTATTCAGATGTTTGCTCTAATTTATTCCATAGTTTATGTCTCTTTGAAATCACCTATGTGTAAAGTGTTTTCTTTTTTTTTGCAAAGCAGGGTAAAGTCACATGTTAGTTAAAATCAAACAAAAATAAAATTTATATCTACTTTAATCATAAATATTTCTTCTGCATAAAAAATATACTCAGTTTTATAATTTTTTTTGGTTTTTATTTCACAAGTACTTCATTATTACTAGTATCTAAGTGACCCCTAAAATATATGATCATTCAATTATTTCCTATTAAGGTCATATAGTATTTAGATTAATAGAATATAGAGTAAGTTTATTAAGGTCTGTGGTTTTTCATTTATGAAACTGAAAAATAAGTATTGGGAAACACTGCTTACATAGAAGAAATTTCTTTTCACTGGAGAGATAAAGAATACAGAAATTTGTCATTACTCAATAAAAGAGCAATAATCACCACCTTCCAAATGAGTTATTGACATATTTATGGCATTGTGTATTTGTGAACTCCTATAAATATTTCATATGCATATGTGAAATACGTTTATATTTGTAAATTTGTAAATAATTTATATGTTCAAATGAAGATATTCACTTTCTAATTCAACATGTGCTTATTGACTGCCTTTGATGCACCAGGAACTGTGAAGGGACTTGTGGGAGAAACAGTAAAGTTTAAGGCATGGCCCCTACAATCAAGAGTAAGAAAATCAAGTTGTATAGGTTATGTAAAAATTAGAATTACAATTCAAACTATTGCTGAGTGGAAAATGTAGTTTATGTTATTAGAGTGCAGTAGAAATGACAAATTATTTTTTATAATTGCTTTATTGAAATAAGGCTCACAAACCATAAAATCCACCCTTAAACATTTAAAATTTACCATTTTTTAAGAAAATGCATATCACCATTATTTAATTCTAGAATATTTTCGTTACCATAATAAGAGACCCCATACATATCTCATTCATCTCCCCAGCCTGCAACCCCTGCAAACCACTCATCTATTTTCTGTCTCAATGGATTTCTCTAATCTGACTATATAAGTGAAATCATACGATACATGGTCTTTTTTGTTGTGTTTTTTTTTTCAGGGTTCATCCATGTTGTAGTATCTATTAGTAAATAATTCTTCCCATGGATAAATAATATTCCATAATATGCTAAATCATATTTTATCTTATGGATATTTTGGTTTTATCCACTATTTTGCTACTATGAATAATGCTGCTATGAACATTGGCATACAAATATCTGAGTTCCTATTTTAATTTTTTTAAGGTGTACACCACTGAGTGGACTTAGTGTATAACTCAGAATAGAATTAGTGTGTTATATGTAATTCTATGTTTAAAATTCTGAGGAATCACCGAACTGTTTTCTAAAGTGGCTGATCCATTTTACATTCCCACCAGCAATGTGTGGGGATTCCTTCCTCATCATCATTCATTTTTGTTGGTGTTTCTGATTACCTCATTGTGGTTTTGATTTCCATTTCCTTAAGGTCTAATGATGTTGAGCATCTTTCCATTTGTATATCCTTTTTAGAGAAATATCTGTTTAAAAAATATCTGGAATTTTAATTGGGTTATTTGATATTTTATAATTTTCTTTTAACTATTCTAGATACAGGTTCTTTATCACAAAAATGTTAAGCAAATATTTTCCTTCTGTGGGTTCTCTTTTCACTTTCTTGATGGTGTCCTTTGAAGCAAACATGTTTTTAAATTTCATTAAGTCTAATTTATCTCTTTTATCTGTGGTTGCTTGTGCTTTTGGTGAAACCATTGCCTAGTCCAAAATATTGAAGACTTACTCCTATATTTTCCACTAAGAATTTAATTATTTTAGCTTGGATATTTATGGCTTAGATCCGTTTTTTTGTTTTGTTTTGTTTTTTGTGAGTTGTGTGATTTAGGCATACAAATTCATTCTTTTGCATGTAGATATCCAGTTGCAGCAGCACTTTTTTTGAAAGAATGATTCCTTCTCCATTGTTTTGCTTTGACACCCTTATCAAAAATCAATTGATTTTAAATTCAAGGGTTATTTTTCTGGACAAAAAATTCCATTTGGTTTATCTGTGTGTCAATCCTTATGCCAGTACCAAATGTTTTTATTACTATAGCTTTTTATTTTGTTTTGATAGTGGGAAATGTGGGTATTCTACTTTTGTTTTTCTTTTTCAAGGCTGTTCTGGGCGCTTTTCATTTACATATGTCTTTTGGTAGCAGCTTTTTACTTTCTACAAAAGTGACAGCTAGAACTTAATTAGATGTGATATTGAATCTGTTAAAGAGTTTTAGGAGTATTGTCAACAACATAAAATTTTTCTATCCAGTGACTTGGACTATCTTTCCTTTTCTGAAGAAGAAAATAAGGCCAAAGGGCATCTATAATTTTTTTCCATGACATTTTATAGTTGCCAATGAAGAGCTCTTGCACTTCTTTTGCTATATTTATTCCTATTTTATTCTTTTGGATGCTGTTAATCATGGAGTTATTTTTGTAATTTCACTTTAGGAGTGTTCATTGCTGGTATCTGGAAATACAACAGATTTTTTCCATTTATCTTTTACTCTGCAAACTTGCTGAATTTGTTTTCCTCCCCAAGACTAGCTCCTTGCAATCCTGGAATCCTCTATCACATGGCAAAGTGCATGGTGGCATCTCTTCCAGGTTTCATTGCTTTCAGCATCTTGCTTCTGTGGCTTTATCTATCCTGTTTTCTGAATTTCATTCTCTTATAAAGGGCTCCAGTAAGAGGATTAAGATGCATACTGTCTGCCACACCTTAAGTACTTATTCACCAAAAAATCCTACTTACAATGTATCCACACCCACAGGAATGGGTTAACTTTAAGAACATACTTTTCTGATGTACATACAGCTTCAAGCCATTACATACATATGTAACTATTTGTAACATTTTTGAGAAAATTTCAAACTGTTTTACAGTGTGACTACACTATTATACAGTTACATGAACAATGTATGAGTATTCCAATTTCTCTGCATCCTCATCAGTACTTGTTATTGTATGTCTTTTTTATTGTTGACATACTAGTATGTATGATGGGGTATCTTATGCTTTTATCAAAATGCTTTAAAGACTAATGAGGTTATTCAGTTTAATATGCTTACTGACCATTTGTATAACTTCATTGCCTATTTTATATTTGGTTTGTCTTTTTACTATTTTGTTGTAAGACCTTTTACATATTGTGGATGCTATTGGAATGATTTTCTTGTTTACAATGTTACCCTACCTTTCATTTTATTTCTTTTCCTATATTTTTGTGCAGTTTCCATAATGGTTCTTCTGAGGATTTCAAGTTGCATCTCAACTTAAAACCATCTCATTTGAATTAATACTAAATGAATTTTAATTGTATACAATTAATTTACCTTAATTTATTTATATTCTTCCCTTTCCTTTTGCTATTATTTTCATACAAATTACATCTTTATTCATTATGCATTATAAGACTGTCAACAACATGGAAAAAGCATTGCTTTGTGGATTTCTTTTTAAATATGGATGGGATTAATATGTTACCAAAAATATATATTTACACTTCATTTATGTTCACCTGTAAATCTGCATTTACTGGTATTCTTTAGTTCTTATTGTGGGATTGAGTTATTATGTAATATTCCTTCATTTTAGCATGAATGACTATATTACATTTTTTTTTTTTGTTAGACAGATTTTCTAGAGACAAATTTTTCTGTTTTTATGTGAGAATGTTTTAAATTCTCCCTCATTTTTAAAGTTAGGTTTTGCTGGATATAGAATTTAGTTTAAAGGTCTATCTTTCTAGCCATGATTTTTCCTTATGAAAATTCAGCTGATCATTTTTCTGATGACAGTTTGTAAATGATGTGTCATTTTTCTCTGACTACTTTCAACTTTGTCTTGTCTTTAGTAGTTTTATGGTGATATGTTTAGGTGTGAATCTCATTGAGTTAATCTTATTGGAGTTAATTGAGGTGCTATAATATGCAGTTTAATATTCTTCAAATTTGAATTTTCCCCCCTTTATTCACATATGCTTTCTGCTCCTTTCTCTTTCTCTTCTCCTTCTAGGACAGTTATTACACATATATTGGTGTATTTGATGGTGTCTGACAATTCTCTGATGCTCTGTTTATTTTTATTCTTTTTGTCCTTGCTTTCTTCAATTTCCAAGACTAGATAATCTCAAGTGACCTATCTTCAAGTTCATTGACTCTTTCTTCTGTCACCTCAAATCTGAGATTGAAACCCTCTATTAATTTTTCACTTCATTTATTGTAGTTTTAAATTCCAGAATTCCTATTTGGTTCCTTCTCAAAATTTCAAGCTTTCCTTTACCTTTTTTTACAAATTGTTTCCTTAATTCTTTAACATATTTACAACAGCTGTTCTAAGTTCATTATCTAGGAACCAATACATTTGGTCCCTTCTGATTTTATCTAGTAAGCAACACACTTGGTCCAATCTGATTTTCTCCCTGTGTACGGGTCCATATTGTCTGGTTTCTTAACATATTTCAAATAGTTTTCATTGAAAACTGGACATTTTAGATGTTATAATGTGGAAACTCTAGTAATTTCAATTCCCCTCCATAGTTTGCTTTTGCTATTTATTTTTGTTATTGTTGTAGGTGTTTGTTTGCTTAATGATTTTCCTGTACTCCCTATTGAGTGCCACCATTGAAGTCTCTGCTCTGTTAGCCTCATTGTCTGCTAATGACTCATCAAGGATTTTCTTAAATCACTTGGAACAATACTTCTTCCTTTGGCTGAAGGCCTGTTTGTGTGTGTTAGAAAATGCCTTGAATTCTCATGTAGTTTAAAACTCTGCTTAAGCCCTCACTTCAACTAGAGGTGAGAGATTGGTACACTCTCAATCTTTCCTATGCATATTTTAGACTTGCACATGTGTATGTACTTCTAGGTACTCAAGAATATGCCATAATTTTTCAAAACTCTCTTTGGGATCTCTTCCCCAGGTTTCCCTTTTAATTTTAGAACAACTCAATAAAAAAAGAGCAACCAATCCAATTACAAAATGGACAAAAGACTTAAATAGACATTTCTCCAAAGAGGAAATACAAATGGCCAAAAAGCACATTAAAAAAATGTTTAATATCGCTAGCTATTAGGGAAATGCAAATCAAAATAACAGTGAGGTATCCTCCCACACCACATAGAAAGGCCATTATTAAAAAAAAAAACAAAAAAAAAAAAACAGCAAACAATAAGTGCTGGAGAGGATGTGGAGAAATAGGAACACTCCTTCATTGTTGGTGGGGTTATAAAATGGTTCAGCCTCTGTGAAAGAGTTTGGTGGTGGTTCCTCAAGAGGCTAAATATAGAAATGCTATATGATCTGCCAATCCCTCTACTAGGAATATATAGAGAAGAATTGAAAATAGTAACACGAACAGACTTTTGCACACCAATGTTCATGGCAGCATTATTCACAATTGTCAAAAGATGGAAACAATCCAAGTGTCCAACAACCAATGAATGGCTAAACAAAATATATATATGATGTAATACTATGCTGCTGTAAGAAGAAATGAAATTTGAATCCATATAATAATGTAGCTGAACCATGAGGACAATGTTCTGAGTGAAATAAGCCAGTGCTTTGTATGGTCTCACTAACATATTAGTTAAATAAGAGGAATAAACACATGGAGTTAGAACCCAGAGTATAGATTACTAGGAGATAGGTTGAGGGCTGAGAAGGGGTACAGATGCTTAATGTATATAGAATTCTTAATTAGCTTGACTGTAAAATGTGGAAATGGATAGAATTGATAGTAACATATTATAGTGAGAATAACTAAGGCAGCTGTTCTATAAATGGGATTGTGGTTGAAAGGGATAGTTCAGGGAAGTAGATGTCAGTTGAAAGAAAGCTAGAGAATAATCTATGGACTGAAAAACATAGTGAACCTGGAGGTGGATGAAGATTGCGCTTAATAGTACGAATACAAAAATGTTCTTCTATGAGCTAGAACAAATGTATGTCACTATTACAAGGTGGTAAGAATATGGTGATGCATGAGAAAAATGCAATTAATGTAATTTATGGACTATAGTTAACATCAATATTGTATAGTCTTACATCAATATCAAAGAAGGTACTATACCAACACTAAGGGTCAATAACAGGAGTTATGGAAATTTTTCTTTTGGACTAAGGAAAATCTTCTGAATGCAGAACTCTATGATGAAAGTAAGAGCCACTGAGTGTACACTTTGGATAGACTGTACAAGGCATGGGCCTGTATAACACAGTGAACCATGTGGTGGAAGATGTACTATGGTTAACCGTACAATATGAAAGTGTTCTCTCATGAACTATAACAAATGGACAATACTAATACATGGGGTTAATAATAGGGTGTGTATGGAAAA
Source organism: Tolypeutes matacus (assembly GCA_026826555.1). Lineage (NCBI taxonomy): Eukaryota > Metazoa > Chordata > Mammalia > Cingulata > Chlamyphoridae > Tolypeutes > Tolypeutes matacus. The sequence continues at coordinate 5,870,364 of JAKSZT010054416.1, read as the reverse complement.
AATACACCAAGTTGTAAGCTATGGACAACAATTAGTGGTAATAGTCTGATTGTGGCTGTTTGATATTATTTATGTATTCCAAAAGAGATATTTGATTGTAAACTGGTCAGTTCCTCTGGGTGTGATTGTTGTACTGTATTATTGTATTGTATTCATGTATTAAATTCAGAGGGTTGCATTTACTTGATTAAATTAAGATTAGGTCTTTGATTCAGCCACTTCAGTAGGGCATTGAGTCCCTCACCCCTTGGTGGGTGGATACTCACACAGAAGAAGACATGTCAGAGGAAAAGAGAGCTCATTAGACACAGCAGAGACCCCAGGAAGAGAGACGAGCCATAGTCTATACCTGATCTTGTAAAGAGACCAGAGCAGCTGAGCCAGGAAAGAAATAAGCCCCAGGGATAGAGACAGGCTTTATGCTAACCTACAGTTGATATCAGAAGCTGGGACCACGGAGCCTTAAGAGGAAGAAAGAAGGCTGAATCCTTGCAGAAATTGCCTGCCATTGCTTCAACACGTGGCAAATGACTATGGGTGAGAAAATACCTCTTATGATACTTTGAGTTGGACTCTTTAGTACCTTGTGACTGCAAGCTTCTACCCCAAATAAATACCCTTTACGAAAGCCAACAGAATTCTGGTACTTTGTGTCAGCACTCCTTTTGGCTGACTAATCTTTAACAAATGTCCTTTCATAATCTTTAACAAATGTTCCACCAAAATGTGAGGTGTTTGTGGATGGGAGATGCATGGGAATTCTGTACATTATGCATGATTGTTCTGTAAGCTCACAACTCCTCTAATATAAATAAATCAATTAATGTATTAATTTAAGGTCAAGTTCTGTGGCACTAACTGTTATCACAGTCTCAGGCAACTGTGTTATTAAACATTTTCCCTCTGATTGTTGTTGATAGCAGTCATGAGGACAGAACTTTAATTCAGGTCAAATAATGAGAACATCCTCTGGATAAAAGTTTTCCATGCAGCTGGGAGACAGGTCAAACCATAATAAATTTGGAAATGTTTCAAACCTGTTCTGTTCCTCTCTTGGCTGCAAGGTGACTTGTTGTTAAGGATACTACAGAGCTGTTGAAGGGAGGATTGAGGTGGATCAGGTTAAAATATTACAAATTCTGCTGTTTTTACTGAGGACCAGCAGGGCTTTTATGTTTTTGTTTTTTTTTTTTTAATTTTCAATAAGTACTCCGCAGAATGTTGCAAGCCTTTTGTTAATTTCTAGAATTCTGGAAATGTTTATTTTCCAATTATTGCCAAAGTTTTGTTTGCTCTTATAGAGGTACAGATTTACAAAGGTCCTTATTCTGCCTTTCAGGAAATCCCACACCTGTAAGTTCTTGATTGATTGTAAAGATATTTCAGGGAGTGTGTTGAAGGTGGGGTGAGTTATAAAAGGGTGATAAATTATTGCCATGAATGCTAAACCCAATCATTCAGTTGACTTAAATTTTAAAATAAAAATTCAAATCTTTGAAACATTTCCACATACTTTGATTTTATTGCTAGTTTCCACATATTTTGATTTAATAGCATATAATCAAATATCAAAGTCATTTAACATCTTATATGGTTGGTTTTGTATCTATACACTTAAAAGTGTCTAATATTGCATTAAAATTAATTCAATAAACCCTTAGAAATCTAATAAACATTATTCAGGTGCTGAGAAAAAAACATTAGATAATAATTATATAGTGTGTTCTCAAGGAACTTATATTCTATTGGAAAAAGGGAAAACAAATCCATGTGTATGTATAATAGTCTGATATAAGTGCTTTGAATAAAAATATAGCAGAATATGGGGTTTAAGAATGATGGAAAATGTTACTATTTCATATATTATTGTTATTGGCACTCTTTCTGATAAGAATATTTGAGCAGAGTACCATCAGGAGAACTAGGTGGCCTGGCTGTGACCAGCTCTTAGATGTCAGACCAGTTCCTTCCTCACAAGGAAAATTTTACCCATAAAGATAAAATAAGAATAACCTTTAAATATCTGTTGCTGCCAAGGGACACCAGTGAAGTAAAACCTGTTCTGCTCCTTTCCTACCCACTGACCCAACCATCCTTCAAAAAGAAGTCAGAACATTTCAGGTGGGACAAAAAGAAAGATGGTGTAAATGTGTCCTTCGTCCCACACAGGCTTTCAGGTCTGATGCAGGCTTGAGCTGGGTAACAGAACTTGAATAATATTGAGTTTTGATGCTACATGAAAGTATCAAAATTATTTATTGAAATTAAGGTATATTTGAGAGTGCCAGAAGAGTAATGAGAACTGCACAAGATTTAAGGTGTGAGAAGGGGAATAAATAATCCAACCAGTGGTTATACACAGATAATGGAGTATGGAGACTATTAAGTTATATTATGGTAGCAACTTTTTTTCCCCATAAAATGTTTTAAAAGTGAAGAAATTAAACCCTTGGAAGACATTGAAAATCCCCTTAAAAGTCTGATTATCAGAGGAACTCTCACAAGGATTAATATCCCAAAGACAATATCTTTTCCAGTCTTCTCTTTGAAAAAATAATACTTGTTTCTTAGTTTGAATCTCAATGACATTATTAAACATGCTTTCTTGCCAATATAAAGGCATTCCATTTGAATAATAGGCCTCTCCTTCTTCCTCATTTATTATATTATTATTATACAATTATAGGAACATATCACTGTTTACACAGCAGCAGTCCTCAGTAGACACACTTTTCTAAATTGTAATGATATTTAAAAAATAGCAACTGCCTTTAAGAAGTTGAGTTTAAAATGCCAGAAACAAAATACTTAAAATATAGTGTGGTAAATATAACAATGGAAATAAGTGTAAAGGGAGTGCTAAAGAGGAGAGAGTGACAATTACTATTTGAAATCAAAGCTCTGAAAGTTATAATGAAAATAGGAATTTCTGAAAATTGTTCTACAATGAAGCTATTTTTAAAAATTTTCTCCAAGAATAACCAGTGAAACATAATGCAGGAAATTCATTGAGCAAGAAACTAAAAATTCTCAAAATAACCTGCTTGTACTTTAGTCAGATTGAATACAGAAATGAAGTGGCAAAATATTCCTGCACACCTGGTCAGTACCCCATGTGGCTTAGACACTTTCCAAAAGGTTGGCTTTGATGTGTCAAAGTAAGTAGCAGGTGGTCTTAAAGTCTCAGATCCCTCTGGCGATGGAAGTCAGGTGGTGCCTAATTTTTCCAAAGAAGGTGCCCTAAGCAAATTTGCAAGCAAAACCTACAAATCTTTTTGACCACATTTATGCAAAAGAAAAATCAAAAGAGTTTTACCATTCATCATATAAAGATGTACCAACATATTAAAAAGTACTGTGACTCCTCACTGGCAGAAACAAAGGAACAATAGCTACAACTTTTAGACTACTTTACTCTGTTTTATTGAACAAATTGGTCTTTTGGATTTTCTTCTGATTCAAAGAAATACTTCCAGTAGTAGTATTTCTTCTGATCATACTTCTGTTATATATTACGCTGCCCATTCCTTTTTGTCTGAGAGAAACCTGATTGTTTTATTCCTGTTATTTCATTTAACAGTTATGTAACATTTATAATGTGTCAGGAACTGTTCTAACTGCTTTATAAATTTTAACCCATTTAAATCCATTTAACAACTGTCTTAGGTTGCCAGGGCTGCTATAACTAAGTAGAAGTAACCAACTGGCTTAAACAATGGGAATTTATTGCCTCACAGTTTTGGAGGCTAGGAGTCCAAAATCAAGGTGGATCATGCTTTCTCTGAAGTCTCTAGCATTTTGGTAGTAGTTTGCTGGCAATTCATAATTTGGTCTCTGCCTCTGTCACATGGCCATCTCTCTCCCTGTCAGTTTCCTACTGTTGTATCCAAATTTCCTCTGCTCATAAGGACTCCAGTCATATTGAATTACAGCCCCCTGATTCAACTTGGACTCATCTTAACTAATAGATCCTATTTATAAATGTGTTACCAGTCACAGGACTGGGAGTGAGGACTTGAGCATGTCTTTGTGGGGGACATAATTCAACCCATAGCAACAATCTTATGAGTTAGGTGTGATTATTACATCCAATTTTTACATCAGGAACACTATAACAAAAAGCTAGTTAACTAGCCAAGGTCACACAGTTACTAAATAACAGAGCTAAGATATGAACCCAGGCTTGCTACTTTAAAGGTGAACTTCAGGGTATGATTGCATTGTTCTTTACCCATAATGCATTTTCCTAATTTAATTAATCTCTTAGCTATTGGGCAACTAGGCATTCAGCACAAGATCAGTTATGTGTTTCAGAATATCCCATCTATTACAGGTTTAATCTTGAAACCCTATACAAGGATTACATGACAGTTTTTAGTTGGTGTAGAATTTTATATTCTATTGATACCATGTTCAATTTCCAGACTATAAAATATAGGTTTGCTTTGATGTTATATTTTTTTGTATTTGTCTGATAGTTCAGCACACATAAGAAGTAAATCATAGCTTTTCAACTTCTCCTTAATGAACACCATGAAAGTTCTGAATTATTTTATTATGACGTCTTGTACCTGGAATTCTTGAATTGTGATGCCATGATACAGCCATGGCTATTTTCATTACTTGTACTACATGCACTTTGTTACACTTCTGATTTTCTGTGTATGATTTTTCAAACTATGTCACTTGGTTTCTGAGTGTTCTTCATCAATCCAATTCTGATATCAACCGTAATATCTGAAGTGCTAATGACAGCTTAATAGAAGAAGATGATCACAAAACACACATCTGAAATGTCATTGTTAGCTAATTGTAGTCTATTTAATGCTGCATATCATATATTAAATTCAATCATCCTCAGTATTGTAAAGTGGGCCTCCTCTACCATAGTTAAAATGACAGGAACTAACATGACAGAAAATGTTATTAGTCAAGATATCCTGATTTGCATTTTCCCAAACTTGAGAAAAGCATGTAATGTAATTTTACTGTGATCTTTATAGATTCTATATTACCTAATGAATGGCGTTTATATTTGTTATCCCAGAAAAAAACAGTCAAAGAAAAATGTGAATAGTTGTTGTTTAATATGTCTGATTAATTCAGTGCTGAGTTGTTAGTTTGCTTCTGCTGATTATCTCTTTGAAGGCAACAATCAATGCTGATGATGATCCCAAAATGACATGAAGATGTACTTTTTGGCATGTAAGTAAATGAAAAAAACATAGAACTGCAAATAATATAATGTAATGTGATTTAATTTAATGCTTTAGCAGCAAAAAGTAATTGCCATTTCCCTACAACTACATATTCTCCATAAAGTATTATAAATAATAGTAAAATACTACTTTCCAATTAGAAATTTTAAAAAGAAACAGTAGCTCTTGACAGATAAGAACATTGACCAACTTTATAGTTAGTTACCACTGCACAACAGTTTAAATTATTGCTCTTCCTTTTGCTTATTTTTCATTGGATGTATGCTTCTGAAGAAGCATTCAGGGAATTTTTACAGCCACTGGTTTTCCATGCTCCTTTACAGTCACTAATGGGGAGACCAGAAAGTGGTTTTGGTAGTAATTTCCTAGTGTGTTCTTCCAGATTTTCTGAATGAGAAATGAAACCCAGGAACTTCATGTAGTGCAGGGCCATTCTCCTTCCACTGTAATGCATTTACGTATTAGAAATTCAGCTAACATGTGACTTTACTTCCTCTACATGGTCAAAAGTAACATTAAAGATCTATTTTCAAACACTACATGAGAGAACATGCCTTGTATATGTTTAATGGTCAATAAATATTCAAGGGATTAGACAGCTTTCAAACATGGACTAACTACCATATTCTGAAGAAAGCTACAGGCCAAATCTATCACAGGGTAAAGTAAAACTATGGTGGTTACCATGAAGAAGAAAAAGTTTAATAAATTAAGATTTATTGGTTTAATTACATGTTCACCTGGAAAGCCACATTTTTCAAGAGTTCAGTGGCTTCAATGGGATTTATTCCTTAGATGATTAGCAACATTAGCTTAGTTTTTGTTGTTGTTGTTACCTTTGATAATATACGTCAATATTTGATCCTAAGCCAATGGCTGTGGATGGGCATTTTCATACCTAGAACCTAGCCTTAAGAAGAAAGTTCACAACCTAACTCTACATGGGTGCTGTGTTGGTTTCCTAAGGCTGCCCTAGCAAGGTGCAACAAACTGGGAGGTTTAAAATAACTGAACTCTGTTGTCTCTCAGGTTTGGAAGATAGAAGTCTGAAATCAAAGTATCAGAAGGGCCATACGCTATCTGAAACTTGCTGGGAAAAATTTCTCCTTGCCTTTTCTGCGCTCTGGTGTTTGCAAGCAATCTATGGCATCCCTGGATTGGCAGCTGCATCACTCCAATCTCTGCCCCTCTATCTACACATGGCCTTCTCCACAGTTTCTCTCAGTGTTCTAAATTTCCACTTCTTATAAGCAACTAGTCATATTGGATTAGGGCCCACCCAAAACCAGTTTGGCCTCATTTTAACTAATCACATTTTCAAAGATTTCAAAGATTCTCTTTCCAAATAAGGCAATATTCATGGGACCAGTGTTTAGAACATGAACATGTCTTCCTGGGGACCTCAATTCAACCCACAACAGATGATGATGGGTATTTTCCAATCACTATAGAAAGGAAACAGTTTGAATTTCTGAGTAAGAATCGGAATTTTGAAAATTAATCTTTCTAAGTAAGCCTCAGAGTTATTGTTACCTAAACTACAAAAGCTAACATTTTTGCTGACTTGAGCTGTAAAATTTAAATTTTAGATTTAAAATGTAAATTAATCATACAAAGATTATAAAGTCTATTAATTACTATGTATACACATATGTAATATGTATATATACACTCATGAACATATTCATAAACCATCACACTTTCAGAATCCTTAATTCATCTAATCTGAAGTATGGAATTGCAGACAGCTGGTGTTTTGTAAAGTTTGAGCAACATTAAAAATATTATTTTTCAGTTGACAAATTGCAAAACAATGTTCTAAATGTTTTCAGCACCTGTTATTTACTCTACAATAAGTTTTCTCATTTAAAGAGAATACAGACTATAAAATTTTAATGTTCCAAAATGATATAAATATTCTTGAAAGCATAGTCTATTCTGCTTTTAATTTATAGTCCCTAATCATGAACGTCAAAGATTAGAAAAAATAAATTAGACAAATGGCTAGCTCCAAATTATGATTATAAACAGAAAATTTCATTGATTTTAGGTTTTAATTTCACTGATTCAAGCATTCATAATGAACTTCAGGCAAATATCTAATAAGTACTTAATTCTTTATAATTCAGTAAAGTAGACATGGAGGTGGCTATTTCCTAACAAAAGCATCACAAATGTGTAAGTATATTCATTCCTCATCATTTGTGACATACCTCTATTACACAATTGTTCTAAATACTGGTACAAAATATTCACTACACAGGTGATCACTAAATATTGGTAACCTTTGTACATTTGAAAAAAATTTATTTATAGATAAATACAAAATATTTACACACTTTTAAAAGTTATTTCCAATGGCAACAATGAATTGTTGGAGCTTATATTCTTATAATAAGCTGTTAAAATAATAGAATTCCAGTATTAGAAATACAGTGGTTGAAATGAAGTTTTGATGTTAGGAAAATGAAGGTTAGAATTAGTATCATTCAAAAAGGACTATGAAAAAAAAAATTATCATGTTTTCCAGCACTTTTCAAAGTTAGTCTTCATACTGTTAACTTACCTTGGTCAATAAAATATTATTACAAATGGGGAGTGTCAGTTTCAGACATAAGCTGAAGGACCAGTGTGAAATCGATCGCAATATCTTTCACCTGCTGTGGTGGTTGTGGAAACATGCATCAAGCTAGAATTTCCTTTTGCTTGGGTCTTGAGTGACAACAATGAGCAGAGGTCCTGCTGTCTCACACTGGGTAAATAGTATGAGTGAGAAATAAAATGTTATTGTTTTATGCCACTGAGAGATCGGGGTTGTTTATTATTGAAGCATAGCCTAGTCTCTCCTGACTGATATTTCTCAGTAAAGGTGATACCATAACCCGAGCTTAAAACATGTGGCATTGGCTTAAGGATCTGTGAAAAGCTATGAAGAAACTGATACTGGAGGTTTCAAATAAGATAATCCACATTATGAGTGACAAAACTTTTGGTGAAAAGTTACCTATGATAATTTTGAATACAGACCATGTACCTGACAACCATGTAGCCCTAGGTAAACAGATTAGAAAACAGAATATTAATAGCATGGATTAGTTACATTCAACTGTTTGGTAAAAAATTATTTAAAAAAAAAAACATTAGATTCAGGATCCACTGGAGAAGAGGTATGGTCATAAATTAAAAATGAATCTTGATGAAAATATCAAATTTAAGGGAATGCTGGTTATGTCCATTTTGAAAATGCATGAGTGGGTTAAGATATCCAGCAGGAGCGTCCATGTAAGGGTATAAACACCCTGTAAGTCTTTTCAGTTGAGCAAAACGTAGGGAGGAGACTGAATATGTAGCTATTTCACATTTTAGGGAAGAGAAGTAATATGTGGATTTTGCATTAAGATCTGATCAGCAACAAAACTACAATTAAATCAAGAAAAAGGATTTATGGTGAGGTAGGAGTAAGGAGAAGCGAGTAAATACAGCAAACCTAAAATACATATCTTAAAATTAACTGTGGGTATATCAATTAATACATGATGCAGCTTAGAATAAAGTTAATGAGAAGCAATTTATTTTAAAGAGAGTTGTACTGCAGAATGCTGATTTTATGAACCTCCTCTGTCTTGATAATAAACACTTTTGTAGTTCACACATTGTTACACATATTTTGGTAACTGGAAGAAATATAAATGTTTCCAGATCAAACTAAAAAGTCAGAAGAATTCTATAGAAATCAGAAGAATATTAAAGTGCAAAAAATAAATATGGTATTTTTGTCAAAGAAAAATAATAGTATCGATGCATTCCAACTAATTTAATGTGCATTCACATGATATTGCTGCCATAACTTGACATACAACTCTTACTCTTTTCAGGAAACTTTTGCTAACCTTCACAATGCCTTTTTCTTTACTATAATATGTTGCCAATTGGATCACAAATATTAGTTTTCTATCTTATGATCTCCCTTGGTAATCTCCTTTGGTAGGAGAGCAAGATGAATGTAAGCAATGTAATGTAAAGCAGTTCTGATGTGAAGAGCTGCGACTGATAAAATGTCAACCTGGTTTTCTACTCTCTAATAATTCTACCAATCTAAAACAAAATCTAATTCCGGGTTTGATTATCGTATTTAGAATCCACACTGATATTGAGAACTTGAAATATCATCTTTCAATTTCTCCCTAAATTTAATTGTAATCCAATAGCTGCCCATTCCTTCAAAGCAATAGAGGAATTTTTACCAAGGTCTCTAGAGTTGAGATTCTAATTTTGTTGTTTATATCAAAGAGTAGTGCAAAGCCCATTGCACTGTGAAAAGTGTCTATAAAAAAGCATAAGCAATTCTGATTTGTACTACTTTATGTATATGTATGTATATATGCAGTGTTTTATGTAAGTGTATATTTATATATATACATAGACAAATGCATTTTCATTTTGAAATCATGTGGATAGTTTTATTCTTTGATTTTAATCTGTTGGCTGTCCAAGTAGTCATTCGCATGTCAGAGGATAGTGAATACAATTATATAAATAGGTAGATAAATGCCAAAAATTCAGTAAAAATCTCTAAATGGAACTGGAATCATTTCAAAAGAATCATTTCCTGATTACAGAGAATGTGAAACCGATAAGGTTTTCAAAATCTTTAAAGAGCACAAAGTGGGTTTTCAAGACAAAGTGCTATTTAAGTATTTAAAATTGTCTTAGAAAAGGAATATTCTCACACTTAGAGTCAGTAAGAAGGAACAAAAAAACCTGTTCAGGGCACAATGTCTCTTATATTACGCTTAAAATATTTAGGCACAAAATATTATAAGGCTTTCCCCTACTCACCTGTCTTTGAACCGTCATATCTTGCTACTTAGGCAAATTAAGCCTATGAAAATAAATTCTGCTTCATATCTGAAGAAAGGGTCAAGGAATTCATGTTTCTTAAAATCTGATTAGGAAGCTTGAATGTTTTATGCACTTTAAATTAGGAGGAACATGACCTAAGATCTACAGAAGTTTGAATAGCAGTGGAAAATAGCAAGTCCTAGAATTTGAAATGTAATGTGATCGAATGTTTATTGAAAGAATGAACAAAAATTTAACTTCAATTTATTAGTGAATTTGGACTCCAAAATGCAATTTAAATCTAGTTATTTTTTCACCATTAACAGATGTACATTTTACAAATAAACTAGAATTGAGATGTTTCTATTTAATTTGAATAATAATAAAACATGTGATATGTATGCCATCTCTGTCCCTTCCAACAGCTAAGTAGATATCACTAATTGATCATGAAGCTTTGTGTTTGACAGTAGCCTCAGAAACCATTCACAGGTTGTAGTACAAGTTGATTGAACTTGAAAATAAAATAAAACCTATCATCTATATGAAAAATCTCTTCATTTTACATTTAAGTTAGTGGAGAGCCATCAAGATTATATGCACATGTTCACACTACCAAAGCTAGGGTTGGAATGAAATTAAATTGCTGTTACGTAAAAGTTTGTGAAAAGTCCCAAATCCTTTATAAAAAAACACTGTGATCCTCCATTTGGCAATTTAATTGATACAATCAATTCATGTAAAACATAAAATAAAATATCTTGATATATCAAAATCTTTTTGCCGTGAATAAGATCATTTTCTCTCTTCTCTGTCTCTCTAATTTTGCGTTCTGTGTTTTTGTGTGTGTGAGGGGTGTGGGTGTGTATGTGAGGGAGGGGAATATACGGCAATTCAAGCAATTCTTTAAATCATATTATGGAAAGCTTTTCTAGAACCTCAAACACCATTTTAACAACAACTTTAAGAATTTATCTTACTGAAGCAGAATTTTATCATACATTTAAAATTCTTTGGCAAGATATATGAACAAACATATAAACAACTAGAATCATCATTGTCATCTTACGTACTTTTGTAATTAACTGACAATATATTTGCTTTTATTAGGAAAGTTATTAAAGTATTTTAATGAAGGCACAGAACAATCTGAGTATTTTATTTTACATTGAGACAGGCCATAGTTAGAATTTTCACTGCATAGTACTACAGCTTGAAAGAGGGCTTGGGTTGTAGGTCAACAGGAGTTAGGAGAACTCCTTCTAGATCTGCCTATGTTGTTTAGACATGGTCTAAGTTTTCTGGTGTATCTGGAACTTTGTTACCCCTTCTGGAACATGAACAGTATGGCTTTATTGATCTTTAAAGATATTTCTAAATATACAATTGATCAGTTGTGAATTTACAGAACAAATCTAAAATGTAACAATATTTATTGTGAAATACATTACAGAAAACAATATTTTAAGTTAAATAAATAATTTTGAAAAAACACATTTCATCTTTAATGTTTTTAATTGTCTAATTTAATATAGTGCCTTTTCATATCTGAATTTTTATTCTATTAAATTAAGAGTCATTAATAAATCTATTAAAGTCATAATTTTAAAATACAAAATAAAAAATCATCAAAATAAGTCCCACTAAATATCAGTAAGGAATCAAGTGTTAAATGTGCTTAAAATATTCCTCCATCCCTGACATGACTCAGTCCAAATTATGCATTGTGGTGGAAAGTGTACATGATATAGGTTCACCCCAGCAGAACAGGCAAGTCTCCAAAGGGCAAGGACTGGAAAGTGAAGGGCAAAGGAGTTTATGTTTCAGACATAACGACAAGTCTTTGGATGATTATTAAATGAAGGCATTGAAAATATAGAAAGTAAAAATTTTATTTTAATTTTTTACTTAATAAAAAAATCAGTAAAAATAATTTCAAGATGGTAACACTTTAATAATATGAAAGAATTTTGTGTAAAGTTGTGTTTATAAACAGACTTTAACCTAACTCCAAAGCATATATGAAATTAAAAGCGATAGGAAATATCTTTTGGTACTCAATGCAAATAACTAACTGATCTGGGAAAAAACTATTTATATCGAATTCTGATTCTTATTATTAATTTTTGTCATATTAGTTTTCTCGTTCCCATGCAAATCAATACTCATGTTGATTTGTTGGTTGATGTTAATATGTGAACATGTAGTAAAATTATAGATGTTACAAGATTAAAGACCTAAGATTCTTCTCGTTTTCCAAAAGTGTGCTTGCATATTCTTTAAATACAATATATAAGAACTAATTTAAAATTAATCATAGACAAAAATTAATAGAGTGTTGTAATATCAGTGAAAGAAAATACCAAGGATTTACAATGGAGCTAAAAGCAATACACACAGCAAAAGAATAAAAAAAAGTCATTTGAGTAAACAGTATTTCATAAAGGAAAACCTTTCTCCCCATTCACTTTATGCTTTCAAACTCAGAAATGATTTGCTACAAGGCTTTAAATACAAGGTGGAGAAAGGTTACATTTTCTATTATTTCAAGTTTCATGATAAACAACGAATTAGAAGACATAAACTTATGGCTCCAAGAAGAAAGGCATAATATAAAATGTTGATTCGCTTATTGAATAATTCCAGTATTTAGGGATGAGAATGCTAACTCTGATGATTTATCACCTGGATAAGTTTCAAATTCACGCTTCCCTCTCACAAGTTCTGTTTCATCAATGACAATTCTATTTACTGTTGACAAAATCCACATTTGGAATCAATTAACCATATTTCAGATCACAAATATCCTTCAAAGTAAAGGACAATTTCCAAGGTTTTAGGAAACCGGATTGATTCAGATTAATTATTTCTCTTCTTCTAATATGACCTTATTATGTAATGAAGATGTCAATCACCTCTCTGATCACAGCAAAATTGACTTTGTATCTAACAAAACTAAGTTTCCCAAGCTCAAAATCAGAAAGTAAATAATATATGGAATATATATTCTGAGTGAAGAAAAAAAAGTTTATGGATTTTATAAGAAAAAATACTTCTGGAGTGTATTAGTCAGCCAAAAGGGTGCTGATGCAAAATACCAGAAATTGGTTGGTTTTTATAAAGGATATTTATTTTGAGTAGAAGTCCACAGTTACTAGGCCATAAAGCGTAAGTTTCTTCCCTCACCAAAGTCCATTGTCTTGTGTTGGAGCAAGGCAGCTGCCGACGTTTGCCAGGGTTTAGGCTTCTTGGGTTCCTCTCTTCCCGGGTCTCTGTTTCTCTCCGGGCTTAGCTCCTCTGTTTCTTACACAAGGTCAGTTGTAGACTATGAGGTTCTCTAGGCTTTGCCTCTTTCCACAAGGCCAGCTGTGAACTATCAGGCGAATGGCTTGCCTCTATCCCGGGGCCTTCTCTCATTCCTCAACAGAACTCCAACATAAAAACTGCCCTAACTCTGTTCTTTGCCATCCCTTTTATACTTGATTTCCCCACCCATCAAGGGGTGGGACTCAATGCCCTACTGACATGGCCCAGTCAATGCCCTAATCATAAATTAATCATGCCCAGATTAACAAACCAGTTTACAAGCATAATCCAATATCTATTTTTGGAATTCATAACTTCATCAAACTGCCAAACTGCTACATTGAGTAACCTAAATATTAAGTGTAATTTGATATTTTACAAGTTATTGATATTTTCATGTAGCTCAAAATAATATCTCTGTACAAAAGAATACAAAAATACCCTCTTATCTTAAAAACACTCTTGGTAATATGAAAGCTTATAATGTGAAAATAACAAATTTCTACTAAGCAAAACATTTGTTACATCAAATTGCTTGCATTTACTGGGTTTCCACTATATATTTTTAAAGTAATAATCACAATAATTGAATACTTTTATGAATAGCTAAGTGTAGAATTTCTATTCTACTACCTTTATAAATGCATTTTGAATAAACTAGGAATATATTAGTACCCATTAGATGTATACACAACTAAGCATATTACAAGAGCTTATGATTTTGTTCTCTTTATCACCCTAAGATTTTATCTATTAAAGTTGTCTGAGAGACATCACTAAAGAGTAAGTAAGAAAATGGTCTTCCTGAATCACAGAACAGAATGTGGTTAAAATGTATTCTTTTTTGTTTTCTCTATACCAATCTTAATGCCAAATTTAAATTTAAGTTGGTTTCAAATTTGGATGGTAATCTTATAATCTCTATTTTTAAACATATTTCAAATTTGATGTATTTTAATTTGATAGCATTAGAAATATAGATCTTGTACCCATATCACTGTTAAATATTCTAATTCATATTAACCTCTATTTAGGTTTCCTACACAGCTATCATGTAATGATGTGTTTTCATTGCACTTATACCTCTTTCTAGGACTTTATGCCTCCCACTCTCTTGGATTCTCAAGTATTTACCTCCCTTACTGGATGATTTTGTGGGAGAATATTGAATCTTTGATATTCTGAAAGTGCCTTTATTCTGATTTTTGCACTCACATTTGCTTGTTGATTGATGGGTTACATGTTCTTAGTTCCAAAAGCATTTGTCCCTCAAAATTTGAAGGTTTTGCCCCATTGTTTTCCAGTAACAGTGATGCTGATGAAATGAGTGGTATTAGTTTAATTTTATTTTTATTATTACTTACAGACTTCTACCCTGGGAAACTTCCAAGAGATCTCCTTTACCCTTGCTGTCCATAAATTTTAAAAAGCTTTTTCTAGATGTCATACTTATTTGTGTGACTTCGTGTTCACGCTTGTGTGTGTGCAATTTGCTCAGCACTCAACAATGCATTGCTAACTGAAAAGTCTCATTTTTTTTTTCTGGTCATGGAAATGGTTTACCATTCCATTAATTGGTTCTTTACCTCTATTTCTTCCATCTTCATTTTTGTTGCTCTTAGAAAACAAGCCTTGGCTCTCTCTGCCTAGAGGAGCCTGCCTCAAATCTTGGTGTGTATTTCTGTCCTTCTCACCCATTTCTCAGCAAGCTCTGTTCTTTCCCCCATTTCCTAATAAATTATTTTTACTGGCCTAATTGAACTGGTGTGTTCTTAAATTCCTTTATGTGACATAGTCAAGAACCTAGAGGAATCCAACACTTCCCTGTCTTCATTTGGCGAGCCATTGCCAGGAGACAGAAAGACAAGTGATGCTTCCTGACCCCCATCAGAGATGGGGGAGTTTTAAATAAGGACTGTCTGTGCCTCTTTTGGTTCTGCCATTTTAAGGGGTTCCTGTATAGGCTCCCAGAAAACATAAACTCGGTCTGCCCAGACTTCTGGCTCCCTCTTCAGAGTGGTAGGGGCGAGCCCCCACACCGTGTAGATCCAAGGAAATTCTAGATGGACGGTGAACCTGCCCTTGAGACATGACTGGGCATGTGGCCTAAGTAAAGCAGGAGTCCACTGGGAGTTTACCAGGTCCTCTCTGTGAGTTCAGTATGGCTATAACCTGTTGTGTTGTGTCATTTCCATAGACTGCTAGCTAGTTAACTCCTTTTAATTAAAAGTGCCTTTAACCTTCCAATTTCTGTTGTCCTCAATTTGGGTCTGTGAGATGCTTTACAATGCCTTCTAAGTTGAAAATGCATTTGTTAGCAGGCATGAGTCCCACCCTTGGTAGTGCCCAGAGGCTTTGCTTCTTCTCAGCTCTGGGAAGGCCCTGAGATTGTCCTTTGTCCTTGGTGGGGGGTGGGGCCCTGAGGCTGTTTATTGGCAAGTCACAGGACAATTAGTTTCTAGGTTTTTTAATGGACTTTTAATGTTGGGTGTAACTGAGGAACTCAGGCCCTGGGAGCGGCTAGTAGGTAAGCTCACTGGTAACCAGCTCCTAAGACCACTTGCAAAGTAGGCAAAAGAAAGGTCGCCAAACCAGCTCATTTCCTAGGGTCAGTCCGGCTTGTATGTTCAGTCAGGGAGTTGGACCCACACGCCCCCAAGAACTCTAAAGTTTTGGGGATGCCCAGAGACATGAGGCTCCTGATCCCTGAACATGGGGACAGCGAGTAGGGCTCCTCTATTTCCAGGATGCTGGGTCAGCAAGCAATCTGTTCAGTCAGGTCTAGCAGTGGGACACCATCCAGGATGATGAATGCATTTTATCCTCGCCTAGGATAATGGGTGGCTCTTCTAGCATTCCAGCAGACTCCCCATTAGGGTGCCTTCTCAGAAATTGGGACAACCTGCCTACTGATGGTTTAAAAAGAAAGAGGTTAATATTTTCCTGCTACACCACATGGCTGCAGTAGGGCTGAGTGGGCTCTGCATGGGACCCTGAATTCCAGTTAAACCTGAGTAAGAGAGGAGAGGACAGACAGATCTGAGTGCAAGAAACCACATGGCCATATCTCCTTAAAGGGATGAGGAAATGCATTCCATTTACTAAGCCTCTCCTCTGGAGAATAAAGAGCCCCCTCATGTGCCATCAATTAAGATGAAAAAGTTCCTAGTTTTCCTATAGCTCCTTGCCTATTTCCTTGTAACACCCCAATCCTTCCAGCGAAAAAGGCTTGCAGGGTTTTACCGCATGTGGGAGGTAACTAAAGGGATACAACCAGCAGGCAGCCCCAATTCATGTCTTGTTGGGGGCAGGGCTTCTCTAGTCCCTTTAGCTCAATGCTTAGCAGCTGCCCAAGGATTTTTCTGGAGGAACTAAGCTGGAGTTTTCTTGCACAAGGTTTCTGCTTTGGACAGATACTGGGAGCTTTGCGTCTAGGTGATTCTAAGGTTAAGTCTTTCTCTATGTTAAACTAAGTGGATAAAATTTTTCTCTTCTGTTGTAATCTGTGCTTGCTTTAACTTTGTTAGTCTGCTCAGGCATAGGAACTCATACATCAGATTTGGGGGGGTCCCTGTTACAAATTGGAAAACGGTGAAAGGCAGCCTAAAAATGAGTCTAAATATCAATACTATCTTGCAATTGAATTTGATGTATAAAAGAATTCACAAATAGAATTAATTCAACTGCTAAAAAAGCAGAAAAACTTAGCAAAGTTGTTAGTAATGATTGTTTTAGTTGCTTAGTTAATAAATGGAAGAGCTCCAAATTGTTTTTAAGTAGAAATTTACTTGAAACTGTACCTAAGAGTTTAGATCATTATATAGATGACTTTATATTATAAAACAGCAGAAAGATAATATCTGAAATTGCTATAACTTGGTGGATTTAGCCTAGAACCTACTACTGTGATGATGATCTTAGACTAATTTACCTTTGTTTATGGCTACTTCAGGTCTAGCTTGAGCTTGCTATAGTAAAGGTAATTATAAACCGCACTTACCTTCACATATGGTTATTTTGAGTCTAGATTCTCCCCTAAACCTACGATGATAATTATAAACTGAGTTTGCCTTCGTTTATGGTTACTTCAGGTCTAGCCTCACCCCTGGCCTTTGCTTATTGTTATTTCATGACAACTTCTACCCCCTATGGCTCAGGGGAAAGCAAACTTGAGACACCCTTGTCTCCTGTCTTTCTACTGGTATCAGTGACCCTGCTCCCCGCTCCCCCCCCGGCGACGCCAGTGTTTGCTGCCTAGTGGAATTCTCAACCCTCAGGGTTGGATATCCATTTTTCCAGTCTCGTGGCCGAGGACTGGGGAGGGGAGCCTCCCACCTCAAGTATTGATGCTCCTAAAAGCAGTAAGTCATAAGAAAAACCAGGTTTTCCTGAGACTTTAAAGACCTCAGTGAGTATACACTGAATTTAGTATTTCTCATCCAAGGTCTGTCAAAGTCAAAATGGAAAATAAGCAAAGCTCTGAAGTAAAAGAAAAATGTTATAAACTGTATTTTAAAGCATTAGGGATAATTTGATTGCAAGCCAATAATTAAAAGGAATGAAATTCTTGAGCAAAACTGCATGGTCACAGTGCAATTAAGATTAATTAGAAATAGCTTTCAAAGAAATCTTTTAAATGTTACTTTACACTTAAACTTATTTGTAAAAGAATGAAAGTTTTAAGTAACTTTAGTGAATTTTGTTTTTGTGTCTCTCTATTTGTGTCTATTTGCTCAGTGTATATCTTCATACATCGGGATAGGAATATCAAATTAACAAATGAAAATTCTTAAAGGAGCTCTGTTCAAATTGTTAAAAATTAACTATGTGAATGAATATTCCTGGATTCCAAATTAGGCTATGCAGGATGGAAAAGTCATATAGAAATCTGAGTATGGAAACTATTGGAAAGGGAAAAAGTTTTTCCTAAGCTCTTTGACCTACCCAGCCCCCTGGGCCTTCTCTTTGCAAGAGCTCTGAGAAAGGGGCTCCATGTGATTAAAACTCTATCTTCTAGGCTGGGGAATTAAGAATCAGTTTGCCCTGTAATTCTCCAATTTAAACCTTTTACCAGCCTTAAAATAAGGGTGGTTAATAATCCAATTGTCAAATTTCAGTAAGTAAAGGAAAAGTCCTTGAAAGCTATGGAAGATCTTATGATTATGATTAAAACAAATTAAACAATCATATGCCAGAACCTAGCAGTCAGTATGTTTTTAAGATTATTCACAGTTTGAGAATTTTATTAAAGAAAATAGGTTTCACCTTCTGTGAAGGAAGGAAAAAGAACATTCCTTGCATACACTATAGTGGATTCAACTTTATTCAGCTTGGGTGTAATCTCCCTAGGTTTATAGGATACCAATTAAATAAATTAACATTATATGTATTAAATCTTTAAGATGATGAAAGTTGTAAGTTCATGTTTAATCAAATTAAGTTAAAGAAGGAAATGTTGATCTGCCCTCTCTTAAATGGATAAAGTACATTTCATTGATTACTAATTATAATTTAATAAGCTTGGTTTAAGGTAAAGTAACCAGTCTATGTGGCTATGGTTAATTATAAGGAGTTTGTAAAAGCATCTTCTAAACTGAAGCATTTGAATGGCTAATTCCAGGAAAACATTATTAATTAGAAGCCTAAATTGATATTGCTACAAAAAAGTAACTTCATAACAGGGAAACCTGCCAGAGGCCACCTCAAGCTGTATATTAAAGTGGTGGTAAGGAAAGATAACACTGATTCCATTGGGAAACTTAGATTTTCATAAAATAACTGAGAAAGTAGTTTTTCCTGTGCTGCTAAAGTAAAATACCTGTTAATTAATGTAATCATGGTAAAGGTGTAAAAGTAAAAAGCAAAGTACTGAAATAGCTAACTTCATTTAATATGTTATACATTGCTTTGGAAATTTACAGAAAGTGTTTAAAGATTAAGAGGTAGACTTCTGTATTGTCAAACTCACTTGTACATTCAAACCAAGTCTTCAGTACACTACATGTTGTCTCTCCATTTGAGTTATTCGCTAGGTTGGTCACTGACCCCTAAAACAATAAAAATATCGACTATATCTCTGAACATGCTCCTGAAGTGGAAGGAGAGGTGCATGGCAGTTTCAGACTTCTGCAGCAGCTGGCAATAGCTCGATATGGCCATATTTACAAATGGACATTGCCTCCAGACTGGCTCTGTTTTATAGTGCTGAAGAGCACTATGGCAGTTTGATATTATTTATGAATTCCGGAAAAGAGATACTGATTATGTTTGTAAACTGATCTGGTTCCTCTGGGCATGATAACCCTTTGATTGTATTAGATTCAGCTAAGATGTCTGATTAAATTATGCTAAGATTAGGGCTTTGATTCAACCACATCATTAGAGTATGACTCAGCATTCAGTCCCCACCCCCTTGGTGGGATGATAAAACAGACTGTCACATGGAAGTAGACAGACAGAGAGGAAGAACACAGAGAAAGAGAGACAGCTAATTAGACATGGCAGAGGCTATGGGAAGAAAAATGACCTGATAGTCCACAGCTAACCTTGTGAAGAGAACAGAGCAGCTGAGCTGGGAAAGAAATGAGCCCCAGGAAGAGAGATGAGACTTATGCCAGCCAACAGCTGAGATCAGAAGAAGCTGGGACCATAGAGCCTTAAGAGGAAGAGGGAAGGCTGAACCCTCACAGACACTATCTGCCATCTTGTGTCAACACATGGCAACAAACTTTGGGTGAGAAAGTTCCTCTTATGGTACCTTGAGTTGGAATCTTTAGGGCCTTGTGACTGTAAGGTGCTACCACAAATAAATACCCTTTATAAAAGCCAACAGACTTCTGGTACTTTGCATCAACACCCATTTGATTGACTAATACAGGGGCTATGCACCAGGCCAGTGAAACACTGGAGCCTTACCTTCCTAGTGTCTCTCTTGGGTCAATGATGCTGCAGCATGCTGACTGTGTGAGGGACATACCAAGTGGAGCAACAATTACCAGAGTACTGTGAGTAGAACTTAAACAAACACAATTGGCATTATGGCCTGCTCCCATGGAGAGATAACATGCATGGTATTGCAAACCTGGAGCTTAGATCTATTAATTGCAGCTCAAAGAGGAACTTGTGCATTGATTAGTATTAAGTAATGTACCTATATGCCTGATGATTATGATGATATCTTTTCTATTCTAGATCATATGCAGAAGGATGTTGGACATGTTAAAAGTCCTGGTAAACTTAATTCATTTTCTAAGTAGTTAAATGAACATGCCTATTCAATAAAAGAATGCCTCTCTTAAGTACTGTCATTATTTTGTTTGCCACATGTTTGTGTTTTTGTTGCCTCTACTGTCTTTGTGAGTTTATGTCTAGGGCAGTGCCTCTCTTCATATCTCTCCTAGATGTCCTAAGTATAACCACTGCTGTGGGAAGTGGGGTTGGCAGTTTATACCCAAACTCAACAGTTCTACCACAATCTCTCCCTAGAATTAACCAACAACATAAAAGAACTTAAGGAAGAATACTGTTTCCCATCAACTTTGGGAGGATACAGCCTCTGATGGCACCTGGCCTTTCTCGTTCTTGTGGTCCTGTATGTCATGGCTGGCCCCCTTTGGGGGCCTGACTACCATCATCTTCTTTATCCTTTTAGTGGGGTCACGTATCTTCAAAATTCCAAGTTTATTTCTTATAGAATCAACGCCTTATTAGTCATGTCAGGATTTCATCCAGTTCCAACCAGGGTGCCAGACTCATCTTCCCTCAGCCTCAATAGAATAGCTGGAGAGGTTTACACCCTGTCAGGTAGGGACTACTGCCTTAACCAGCAGGAAGTAACTACAGAAGAATGACCATTGTCTGTCAGAACCTCCTCAGGAATAAGGGCTTTAACTCTCTGAGGGGTGAGTTGAGGCACATTAGCACAGGGAAACAAGGAGAAGATGAGCCACAACATGGCTGACAGACAACATGGCCTTGAGCACCCAACGAGACCTTGACCTTGACCTTGAGGTCCCAGTTATGACTCTTCCTGGGCCAAGGGGAGGAACCAGATATTTCATACAGGCATCATCATTGGCCCCCACCACTGGTGGGGTAACCAATAACAGCTAGGGCCCCTCCCCTTAGCATTAGCAAGGGGAGGGATAATTAATAGCTTAAAAGGTGACCACACATGCCAAAGCCCACTCTCTCTACCTTGAGGAGCCCGCGCCAAATCTTGGTTCATATTTCTGTCCTTCTTTCCCATTTCTTAGCAAACTCTGTTCTTTTCCCCCATTTCCCAATAAATTCTTTATATTGGCCTAACTAAAAAAAATACAATTAAAACAAAACAAAACAAAACAAAAACCACCAAGCTTTGGCCCCTGTGGATTAATCTGTCATGAATAGCATTTCTCATTCTCCTCATAGTCCTTGACCACCTCATCACTCTAGAGATGAGTTTTAGTGTTTATTTTCTCTATATCCTGGAAGAACTCCTCAATAATTGTTTGTGAGAACTCAATCCACAGTCAGTTATTGGACGTTTTTGATTCTTCATTTCCACATCCAAGCTACTTTGAAAAGCAATTAAATTATTTATCACTTAGGGATTGATATTATTCTTAAATAGTTCTAGAAACACAAATTTAATACATTATTTGGCAGACTGGATTCAGAGTCCTCTTAACGCTCCATTATGCTCCTAGATAATATAATCGACATTTTCTCTCTACAGTGGACAGAAGTGATATGCTCTTTTAGATAATTTCACATATTAATCATTCACACAGATGAATCATCTGGATTCACTTTATTGATGCTCATTATCTGGTTGTTATTTCATAATGGAAAATGTTGATTTGGGGGGAATCTTAGAAAATATCAATTATCATGATTAATATACAAATAAATCTGAAAATATGCATTGTTATTTCTTTGTAATTTGAGGACTATTAAAACTGCTAAGGAACATACTTAGTAATTGAGATCACCTAGGGAATGATTAAAAAGAGGCAAGAGTAGTAGATCAAACATCAATCATTGTTAAATGCACAGAATCAAGAGATATATATTAGAAATTGTAAATGTAGTCAGGAAATAAGAGAGGGGAATAAGTAAGGAATGCTCATTGTTACCTGATTTTCTTCATAATATATGGGTAAGAATGATTTGCACTAACGAACTCACTTCTTAAATGGATTTTATGAATTATTTGGGGAAGGATAACAAGTCCAAAGAACAAATTTTAGTAAATTTGTTAATAATAATCATGCATACATACTTTCATGCTATAACAGTTTGAAGTTATTTTATGATTCCCCAAAAGATTATGTTCTTAAACTAATCTATCCCTATGGGTGTGGTAACCTTTGATTGCATTAGATTCACTTTAGATCATGTGATTAGATTTCTTTTGATTGGACTATGTCGGTGAGGCTTGGCTCACATTGAGTCTCCACTCTCTTACTGGAGCTGATATAAATGGAGACACAGAAAGAGACAGATTCACAGACAAAAGAAGCTACCATATTGATCCTGCCTTATGTGAGAGATTACTGCAGGAAAACAGAAGCCCTGAGGACTTAGAGAGTTCCTGGCATCTGGAATCAGCAGAGCACAAGGCAGGAAAAGAGGCCTCGGAGAGGCTGGGCCCACGCATAGCTCAACACTGAAGAGAAGACCATTGCTTGAGGGCCCACAGTTGAACCTGGGAAGAAAATGGAGCAGCTGGGACTGAGAGAGGAGTCCCAGAAAGAAACAAGCCCTATGCCTGTTTGCCAACAGCTGAGCTCCAGAAGATGGTAGATTCTGGAAATGGGAAGGCAAGGATCAGCAGCCATCTTCACCACGTGGCAGGATACCAGGATCAACAGCAGCTGACTTTGGTAGGAAAGCATCTCTCATGGTCTCTTGATTTGGATATTTAAGGGCTTGGAACTGTAAGCTTTTACCCTAAATAAAATCTTCATTATAAAAGCCAACCTGTTTGCCATATCTTGCATCAGCAGCCCTGAGGCAAACTAAGACACATGCATACATACGTACATAAAATAACCTATATTTATAAGAGCATCTATTCTATACTGATTCCAGTAGAGTTGAAAGAATTGTTTGTGAAATTAGGCAGACCTAGAGTATTATAGCAGCATTCTACCACTTATTAGCTGTGACACCTTGGGCAAGGAATCAAATGTATAAAAATTCAATTTTTTGATGTCTAAAAATGGGAAAAATAATTATGCCTACTTATTGGGGATGCTCACAATTAAATTTAATAATGTAAGTAAAACATACAGCTTAATCTCTGGCATATTAGAAATCCTCATTGAATGTTACCAACATATATTAGCCTTAGTAATACTGTCCTCTTGTGATGTCATATTTAACTTAGACTGCCATATTATCCAATATTACAGATGAATAAAAAACTTAGACTTAATGACTTTATGTACTATGTCTAATACAGCAATAGCATATTTCATAGAATAGCTTATGACCAAGATCTTTCTGATTCCAATGTCAGTCAATGAGCCATGGAGATGATACTTCCTTTTTAGTAGGTGAAATACTTCACGTCTCTATATTATCTCTTGACTGTGGCAATAAGTGCGTGAAGGAAATGTTAAATCGACAAATAGTTTACAAGCTATTGGTATATAAGAGCCATTGATCTGGGATCAGTGGTATAAACAAACACAAATAAGGACACAACTTTTGCCTTCAAACAAGCTTGATTCCAGAAAGAATAACAGTATCATAACAATATTATAAAATACTCTATGAGTAGTTTCCTGTTTCTGGTAGGTTTCATCATTTGGTTAAATCATCCCACTGAAGGTAACAATGATGAATCATATATCTATATCTATCTATATCTATATCTATATCTATATCTATATCTATATCTATATCTATATCTATATCATCTATATCTATATCTCTTTCTATATCTATCTATTTATCTATCTATATCCTTCCTTAGAATCATCAGTTTTCATACTCTAATAATCAAACAGTTGTCAAGTCCTAATATTTAGTGAAACAAGAATACAAAGACACAAGCAAATATGAGAACTTTTGTGCCAAAACTATTTCCCTTCTCCAAACATTATAATGTGTTTTCATAGACTTCCAGGACAAGGAAAATATCAAACTCAGAATATACCTATATTAGTCTGGGTACTGATACAAAGTACCAGAAATCTGTTGGTTTTTATAAAACATATTTATTTGTGGTGAAAGCTTACTGTTACAAGGATCTAAAGAGTCAAACTCAAGGTTGCTTTCTCACCAAAGTCAGTTGCCACATGTTGAAACAAGATGATCTCTAATTTCTACGAGGGATTCCTCCCTGGGCTTCCTCTCTCTGAGCTGCAGGCTGGCATAGGACTTGTCTCTCAGGGATTCCTCTCTCTCCTGGCATAAGGCTCGTTTCTTTCTGGGTCTTCTGTATCTTCTCTTCCCAAGGTCAGTTGCAAACTATCAGGTGAATAGCTCATCTCTTCCCAGGGTGCCAGGATAAAAAATGACAGAGCTTTCTCTCTTCCCATGTGTCTTCTTAAGTGACTGTTCATTTATACAAGCCCAACAAGAAGGCAGAGACTTGATATGAATCACGCCTTACTGACGTAGTTGAATCAAACCCTAATCTTAACAGGTAATTTAATCAAGGGCCCCTCAACTGAATCAAATATAATTAATGGGTGTTACATCCAGAAGAATAGATTAGTTTACAAACATAATCTTTCTCCTCTTGGGAGTCACAAAAATAATCTCAAACTGTCACAATACCCACAATGGAGAGTATAGAGAAGAATCTTCCCCTCAAAAATACAAGAGTAAATGGCTGCAAATTTAGGGGAAAATAAATTCAGGTCATATTCCAGTTCAAATACCCTAGGTAATTCAAACCACATCACATCAAACTTGGTTTAAAGTGGTCTTTAACTGGCAGAGGCAACTGATGCCTCGCAGAAGCAAATGTAAATCAACTTTAAATGAAAATAACTTTATTGTATTCCTCAAAGTATCCATATAAATATACTGTTTTGTGAATATTAGGGTCAGCACAAG
This sequence comes from Tolypeutes matacus, assembly GCA_026826555.1. Lineage (NCBI taxonomy): Eukaryota > Metazoa > Chordata > Mammalia > Cingulata > Chlamyphoridae > Tolypeutes > Tolypeutes matacus. The sequence goes on along the minus strand of JAKSZT010054416.1, from coordinate 5,844,940 downwards.
CCAAAGCTGACAAGCACTGAAGGAAACTAGACTTCAGGACCATGAATTGGTCAAAATCAAACAACACACTCAGTTAAATTATCAAGCAGAGATTAAAATTAATTATGTCAACTATATCTATAAAGTATATCTATAAAGAATATAAATCTAAAACAAGTAGCAGAGCACATTTACAAATAAATCAACTGTTGGTTCTAAAAATAGTATATAGAAAAATGGCTATAATACAATATTTTAAAAGTAAAGGAATAAGTTTAAGAAAAGACAAGACAGAGTAAGATAGAGTCAGTGATCTGGGAAATACCAGAAAAAATTCTTCAGAATGCATTGGAGACAGAAAAAAGATGAGAAAGCCAAAATAAGATACTCTAATTTTAGGGTAAACAAGATGAACGATATAATTAAGAAAATGATAACGTTTTTTGTTGTTATTGTCTTTTGTTTTGCATCATTTTGTTTTTAATGTAGAGGTGAGGGAACATCATCATGTGAACTCTAAAAATTTGCATAGGAATTTATAGGAAAGGCTGAGTTAAAGAAATTTATTAAATAGAATCCACTGCAAATGAATGTAAGTGATGATGGCGAAGGAAGAAATTAACATCATTCCACTTTTTCCAGATTAGAAGGTTGAATAGCTCCAATGGAGGTGAAAGAGCAAGTGTGTCATTTGAGAGGGAAATAATGGGTTCATTTTAATCTTGTAATAAATATAAGATACCTGTTGCATATCCGAGTGGTAATTTTGAACAGTAAGAACATACATGTCTGGGAATGAAATACAAATTTGGGCATTTCTAGTACAGATGATTATTGAAGTGATGAGAGTGAATAAAGTAATTAAGAAGAGAAGATTAACACTGATGGAATAAATATTTACAGGGCATGAAGATTGCTGAAAAAGTGAAATCAGAAAGATAAGGAGGGATCCAGGAGCATGCTTTTGCAAAAATCAGAGAGAAGAATATCAGGAAAAAAAATAAAGTATTAAATGTAAAATATTTAGATTAATGAGATGGTAGGTAGGAATAAAAAAACATTAAAAATTGTCTTTGAATTTTAGGGGAGTTTTAGTAGAATTGATAAGGAAAAGTCACTGCAGTCCTCCCCCTCCCCCTTTTCCTGACAAGAATCTCCCGCCTTAGAACTGGAACCTGCACTACTGGCTCTGTAACCCTGCCCTCTTGATTTCCTAACCTGCAAATTCTGCTTCTGTAACCACGCTTCCTTAGTTGCCTAAGGTAATGGAAAATTCCACCCACCAACTCCCTAGCCAATGAACGGGAGCCTGCAGATCCCAATAAAAACTCCAGAAAACTGGGGCTGGGGGCCCAGAATTTGGAAACCGAACTTTCCTCTGGGTCCACGTGCGTAATAAAGCCTGGTTCCTCCATTCCCTCAGAGTGCCGTTTTTGGGTTTTCCATCGCAACAGCCGCAACCTTTGGTTCCATGACCTGGAAACCCAACCAAGCAGGCCCATTGTGCTTCCAGCTTGGGACCGAAGGGCACGGCCAACAGTGATCTTTGAGCAAACGAGGTAGGCGCCTCCTGTCGTCTTGACGGGACCTCCTCCCAAGGCGGACCCCCGCGGGCTGCGTCCCCATGTCCCAGCCAGACTCAAGGGAGAGAGACAGACTGAACAATATCAGAAGACTTCAGAAAGGTAAGCACCTGGGTGCCAAGCCCCAGTCAGGCCCGTCTCCAGACAGAAGAGGAGACTGATCACCTCCTAAGGTCTCTCATGATGAGACTCCAATATAGGGCAATTCCTGTAGGAACTGGGACGGATTGTTTAACCTCTGAGTGATTGTGTGCGTGAATGTGGATGGTATGGGCTTGTTCCTATCATACCAGTTCATTGCCCCACGGCCTGTGCTACGGGGTCAGAGTGGACACCAACCTGCTTCTGCGGCTACATCATCCGGCATAACGGCGCACCCAGAAAATTGTCTGGATGCCTTAGCTAACACAAGCTTAAGTTCCTGCAAGGGACACGGACAGGTGGGCATCTGAGTGGCCTTGAAAGAGGCACCCCACCTTTGTCTGTCTTGTGCCACCGACATAGGGTATGGGCTCATCACAGTCAAAACCCACCATCTTCAAATGTATGCTTAAGAACTTCAGGAAGGGCTTTTCTGGAGATTGTGGTATCCAGTTGAACCCCAGCACCCTCCGAACTCTATGTGAGTTGGAGTGGCCCACTTTTAACATAGACTGGCCCTCGGAAGGGACCCTAGACGTAGCCAAGGTCCATGCGGTATGGCTAGTAGTCACCAGAACCCCTGGCCACCCAGATCAGTTCCCCTATATTGACTCCTGGTTAGAAATAGCCCGGACTCTGCCTCCTTGGGTTCGCTTGTGCATTGGAAAGAAGGGACAGAGCAGGGTCTTAGTTGCACAAGAAGCGAGGCATCAGAAACCAGTCATACATCAGGCAGGGGTCCTCGGAAGAAGACCCACCGCTGCCCCACTGTCATATGTGCTGACCGTCCCAGCCCTTCCTCCTGGCTCAGGAGCACTGGCAGGTCTCCCAGAGATGCCTCCTCCTTCACTCCCCCCTCCTGGCCCGGAGGTACAGGCAACTCACGCGGCAACATCACCCCCGGCCCTTGCAGAACCGACGACCCCACCAGAGGGGAGTCCTGCAACCCCATTGACAAAGAGACTCCAGTCAGCACAGCCCGTATTGCAGATGCCCCTCCATGAGACGCAGGGCTCACCCTGGCTAGGCAAAGATGGGACCATTCAAAATGGGAGGGCCCATTTTGTACTACCAGCCCTTCACAACTACAGACCTCTTACACCCCTTCCTATTCAGAGAAGCTTGGGCCCTTATTGATCTCATGGGACCCATCTTCCAGATTCACCGTCTCACCTGGGATGATTGCCCCCAACTCCTCCTGACTCTATTTAATACTGAGGAGAGACGGCGAATCCTGGTGAAAGCATGAAAGTGGCTACAAGACCAAGCCCCTACTGGTGTCCTAGACCTGGAGGATTGGGCTCGGGTGACAGCACCGGAAACTAAGCCTAACTGGGACTTTAACACTGAACAGCGACTGGCTGCACTCCAACTATATCAGGAAGCGCTCCTCAGAGGGGTCCAAGAAGGGGCTAAATGACCCACAAACATGACAAAAACAACCTCAGTTATTCAAAAACCCGATGAGTCTACAGGGGATTTCTATGAACAGCTTTGCGAGGCCTTCAGGATTTACACTCCCTTCGACCCAGAAGCTCCAGAAAACCAGAGGATGGTGAACACAGCTTTCGTGGCGCAAGTGGCAGCAGACATCAAAAGAAAACTCCAAAAGTTGGAAGGATTTGTGGGCATGAACATCTCTCAACTGCTCGAGGTCGCCAACAGAGTGTTTGTCAATCGGGACGAAGTCGTCGAGCGAGAAGCCAAGAAATGAATGAAGCACCAAACCTCCCTACTAGCAGTGGTACTGGGAAATGCCGACCCCACCAGGCGCAAAGGACCACCTCGCAAAAGGGGGGGAAGCACCAAGAGGACGCCGCTGGCCAGACACCAATGTGTACTGCAAAGAGAGCAGGCACTGGAAAAATGAGTGCCCCCAGAAGTCTCAGACACCAAGAGGAAGCACCCCTAAAGGAAAATATCAACCAGAGCCCCAAGACCACCTGATTGGGCTGGCAGGACTCAACTCTGAATAGGGGCGACCGGGCTCGCTGGAACTTGGCCCCCACGAGCCCATGGTCAAATTACAAGTTGGGGGCCAGACATTGATTTTCATGGTGGACACTGGTGCTGAACATTCTGTAGTCACAACCCCGGTTGCCCCCTTTAGTGGAAAGACCGCTAATATCATAGGGGCAACCTGAGACCAGTCAAACCAACGGCCTTTTTGCCAGTCAAGAACTTGCCAGCTCGGTGGCCACGAAGTAACTCATGAATTCCTGTAACTGCCTGAGTGCTCAGTTCCCCTGCTTGGCAGTGACCTCCTAACAAAACTTGGGGCCCAGATTACTTTCAAACCTGAAGACTCAGTAAGCTTAAGCCTCAGAACCAGTCTCACTCTCCTCATCACTGTGCCCCGAAGCGAAGAATGGAGAATTCACGGGCAAGAAAGTTCAGGTCAGAATCCAGAGGAACTGCTGGAACTTTTTCCCCAAGTTTGGGCAGAAAATAACCCACCAGGAATCGCGCAGAACCATGCACCCATCATCATTGACTTAAAGCCCAGAGCTATCCCGGTCCGACATAGGCAGTATCCCATCCCCTCGAAGCGCAATTGGGCATAGCCGAGCACATAGATCGCCTGAAGGAAGAAGAATCCTAATGGAAAGTCAGTCACCTTGGAACACCCCGTTATTACCAGTGAAGAAGCCGGGTGGAACCGGATACCGACCAGTACCGGATCTACAGGCCATAAACGATGCTACTCTTACCTTACATCAAGTTGTTCCTAACCCGTACACTTTATTGGGACAGCTGCCACCCAAGCTGCCTGGTTCACCTGCCTAGATCTAAAAGATGCCTTTTTCTGCCTACAGCTGGCCCCCACTAGCCAGCCCCTGTTCGCATTTGAATGGGAGGACCCCAAAACCTGGAAAAGGACTCAATTAACCTGGACATGGCTCCCACAAGGCTTCAAGAACTCCCCAATCCTTTTCGGGGAAGCATTGGCAGTGGATCTGGCTGCCTACCCCGGGGAAGACTGCAAGTGCATTCTTCTTGCAATATGTGGACAATCTCCTGCTTGCCAGTGAGACGGAAAGAAAGTTGCTGGAAGGGAACCCAAACCCTCCTCCAGCTTTTAACATGGACTGGGTACAAAGCATCGTGGAGAAAGGCTCAGATCTGTAGACAGCAGGTCAAATATCTAGGGTTCAACATCTCGAAAGGGCTCCAGACGCTAGGACCCGAGCGGAAAAGGGTGATCTGCTCCATCCCTACACCCACCACGGAAGACAGCTCTGAGTTTCTCAGAGTGGTGGGGTTCTGCCGCATCTGGATCCCTGGATTTGCAGCAATGGTCAAACCCCTTTTCTAAACTATGGTGGGGCTGGAAAGGGAATCTCTTGCCTGGGGAGAAGTCCAACAGGGGGCTTTTCAAAACATCAAGAAACAACTCAGCCAAGCCCCCGCCAAGGGCCTTCCAGATGTGACTCGAGACTTTAACTTGTTTGTACATGAATAACACAAAGTAGCCTTAGGGGTCCTCATGCAAACAGTCAGCCCCTGGCAAAGACCCTTACCTCTCTAAACAACTAGGCTCTGTGGCTGCAGGATGGCCACCCTGCCTAAGAGCCTGGCGGCCACCGTGATCCTCGTCAAAGAGGCAGACAAATTAACTCTTGGACAGGCCATCCATGTCATGGTGCCACACACGGTTACTGCCTTAATGAACTCCTATGGGCATTGATGATTATCAAATCCCCGGCTCGCACATTATCAGGGACTACTCTGTGAAAACCCCAGAGTGACTATGAAATAGTGCGCAGTTTGAATCCTGCCACCTTTTTGCCTGAGGAAGAAGGGACCTCCAGATCAGGACTGCATGGAAGTGGTGACGGAACAGGTCTACGCCAGCCGCCCTGACCTCCAGGATAAACCGCTCTCCACGCCAGATCTGATGCTATTCACAGATGGGAGCAGTTTTGTTAAGAACAGGGAAAAGCTTACTGGATATGCAGTCACCACCACCGAGCGGGTAGTGGAAGCAGCGGCGTCTCTACCAAAAGGATGGTCTGCACAAAGGGCAGAGCTCTGGGTCCTGGTCTGAGCCCTGCAGCTAGCCACCGGACAAGCAGTAAACATTTACACTGACTCTAAGTACGCGTTTGCTACCGTTCATGTCCACGGGACAATCTATAAAGAAAGAGGTCTCCTAACCACTGGGGGAAGAGAGATCAAAAACAAGGAGGAAATTCTCCAACTATTAGAAGCAGTGTGGGAACCGAATAAGGTCACCATCATCCACTGTCGGGGCCATCAAAAAGGAATGGACGTGGTCGCACAAGGGAACAGACTCGCTGAAGCAGCATGACAGGCGGCTGAAGAAAACTACAAAGTACAGGTTCCGGAATTGACACCATAGCTGTCCCTCTTGGGACAGAGGATTGCTCAACTAAACTACACCTGAGAAGAGCAGGAGTGGGCTAAAAAGGAACGGGGAAGCTGGACCCCCCCAGGGGCTTGGCTGCTCCCAGATAACCAGATTTTTGTGACAAAAGGAGCCGCATATGCCCTTGTCCAGCAGTAGCACCAGCTCACCCACCTAGGGAAAACTGCACTGGAAGCCTTGCTTGGGAGATATTATTACATAGCCCAGCTGACTTCTCTCTGCATCACCATCAGCAGCCAATGCCAAGTTTGCACCAAGAACAACCCCTTGCAAGGCCCCCGCGCTCCAGCAGGGGTCCAGCACACTGGAACGGCCCCCTTTGAGGATATCATAGTGGACTTTACGGAAGTAAAACCTTGTCAAGGGTACAAATACCTGTTGGTGATGATATGCACCTTTTCAGGTTGGGTTGAGGTCTTCCCCACTCACACGGAAAAGGCAAGAGAAGTGACTAAGGCTCTGCTTAGAGAAGTCATTACACGACATGGGCTGTCACTGTCCATTTGAAGTGACAACGGCCGGCCTTCGTGGCTGCCACAGTCCAAGAACTGACTAAAATGTTGAGAATTAAGTGGAGGCTCCATACCACTTACAGGCCTCAGAATTCAGAGAAAGTTGAGCGCATGAATCGAACCCTCAAAGCCACCCTAACAAAGTTCTGCCAGGAAACTGGTCCCCCCCGGGTAGATTTACTCCCTTTGGCCCTTCTCCAAGTTAGGTGCACCCCAGAACCCACAGGCTACTCTCCCTTTGAAATTCTGTTTGGGCGGCCACCCCCAATCGTCCGGGCATTTAGAGGAAGTCTCAGGCTTCTTGGGGAGGCCAACCTAGATTCCATTCTCCAGCAGCTTGGAAAAACTAGCTGAAATACATAAAACTGTCCTGTCCCGAAACCTCATTCCCTTGGGACACCCGGTGCACCCTCATCGGTCAGGGGACCAGGTCTGGGTCAAAGACTGGAGGAAAGAACCCCTTCAGCCAACCGGGACAGGTCCATATACTGTAATCCTTATAACTCCCACTGCTCTTAAAGTTGCAGGCATCACCCCCTGGACTCATTATTCCAGAGTCAAGAAGGCCCATCATGATAAGGAGCAGAACAGCTGGGCAGCCCAACCTGTACCTGACCACCCCCTGGAAGTGAGAATCACCCAAGATCCTTGAGCACCAACTATGCCGAACGCCAGCTGAATGGACTCCTGCTCCTGGTGGGGCCTGTGTTTATGTGGTCTGATTGCCTTGGTGTTTGGAAATGGACTTGCTGCTGTGGCCCCGGAGGACTGGACTGTTGAGACTAGAACCCTAATTGCTATAGCATAGTGGTGCATAATAAGATGTTTCTGTGCCTTAAGCTGTTTTTCCTATTCACCTTCAGGGCTGATGCCAGTTCCCAGCCCTGCTCCAGTTGTTACAAGACTGCCCCTCTCTCAGCAACGGATAGGTTGAAACAGCTCTTAGGGAAATAGCAACCCTCCTCTTCCTTTACCCACTGTACCTATATGCCGGCAGAATGTTATAAGGTATCCGAAGCCTCAGTTTGTGAGGAAAGGGGACGAAAGTTCTGGATGGTCCGGATAAAATCTAGGGCTAGCTGCAGAGCCCAGGAGAGGTCAGTTGCTGGACTTATTATACACATGCAGGCATGTCAGATGGGGGCGGGGCACAGGATATAGCCCAGAAAGGAAACTTGAAACAAGTCAGAGCCGGCCTCATCCGACTAGCTATGGGCCCCAAGTACAAGCAAGCAAACATGGCAGGGCTTTACCATCTCACACGATTCACGGACTCTGTTCAGCAACAAGTGAGGCGTATGATTAATGCCACCTATGTTTTCCTCCATGAGATCAACCCTGGGACCAGCCACTGTTGGTCATGCCAGTCCTTAGGGAGAAGAGTCTACTCGGGCACCCCGGCTCCCTTTGACTGGTACTTAAATCAACCGCAGACAGAAACCGGCAATCAAACTGCCCTTGTTGGCCCTGTAGCCCTCGACGTCCATTTAAACGCCATAAAAGGTAATTTAACCTGTTTTAGGAGCAGCCCGCCCAGTGGGGACGCCCCTGAAACATGGTGCGCTTCCTACCAAATTCTGCCAACTAATCAGACTCAGGGCTCCCCCAGGGGACTGTTTTACCTAGGTGGGAGCACCGCTTACAGGTGCTTAGAGGGCTACTGGACAGGAAGTTGCATTCCAGTGTTCCTGGCACCTGAAGTGTCAATCTACAATGACACAGAACTGGAAATGGCACTAAGCCCCCATCAGAAAAGGGCTAAGAGGGCTGTGCTTACCTCCATCCTCATAGGGGCAGGAGTTGCTGCAGGGGTAGGAACAGGGGTAGCAGGTCTGGGCTACTCTATTGGGTTCTATTATAAGCTCTCACAAGAACTAATGAAGACCTAGAGTGAGTGGCAGATTCCTTGGTTTCCCTCCAAAACCAAATTAACTCACTAGCTGGAATAGTCTTAAAAAACAGGAGAGCCCTTGACTTGCTAACTGCCGGAAAAGGGGGGACATGTATCTTCCTGGGGGAAGAGTGCTGTTATTATATTAATGAGACAGGAATAGTCACTACCAAAGTGAAAGAACTTAGGGATTGAATCCAAAAGAGGAAGGACCACTTAAATGAGTTCTGGGGCTGGAACCTTGGACAGTGGACCTCTTGGCTTCTGCCCCTGGCCGGACCCTTATTCATCTTGCTCATAGCGGCCATCTTTGGCCCATGCCTGATAAAGGCACTCATCAGGTTCATTGAAACGACATCATGCATAACTACCACCGAGATTCTAGCCCTAAGGAGATACGGTCCCCTGAGTACAGATGATGCCCTATGAGAATTATAAGGGCATCAAAGGGAGGGAAATGATAAGGAAAAGTCACTGCAGTCCTCCCCCTCCCCCTTTTCCTGACAAGAATCTCCCACCTTAGAACTGGAACCTGCACTACTGGCTCTGTAACCCTGCCCTCTTGATTTCCTAACCTGCAAATTCTACTTCTGTAATCACGCTTGCTTAGTTGCCTAAAGTAATGGAAAATTCCACCCACCAACTCCCTAGCCAATGAACGGGAGCCTGCAGATCCCAATAAAAACTCCAGAGAACTGGGGCTGGGGGCCCAGAATTTGGAAACCGAACTTTCCTTTGGGTCCACGTGCATAATAAAGCCTGGTTCCTCCGTTCCCTTCCAGTGCCGTTTTTGGGTTTCCCATGGCGACAGCCACAACAGAATTACAGAGTTCTAGTGACAATAGTGAGTATAGACAACATCTTTAAAGGAGTCCTGTAACGAGGGAGAGAAGAACATTTGGTAGAGGCACAAGGCAAAATGAATAGATATTGAACACACTCAAAAATTCATCAGAAGATTAAAACACAGGGTGCCCATGAACATTCTAGTGACCTTTAGTTTTCCATAAATGTCAGAAAGAAGATGAAAAACCTGTGATTTTTTTCCAAATAAAAATAACCGGCCTACCGTATTTCTTTGTAAAATTTAGAAAAATTTTCCCATTAACTTATTTTCAGCTATTTCATTGTCATTGATCCTAAAATGATTTTTTTTTATCATCTCTGAAATGTGGATTCACCTTTCCCTTGATGTGGTGTCTTAGTTTTCTAGAGTTCCCATAGCAACCAACCACAAACTGGGTGAATTAAAACAATAGAAATGTTTGTCTCACTGTTCTGGAGACTAGAAGTCTAAAATCAAGACATTAGATGGGCCATGTTTCAATCAGTGTGTTAAGAAAAACCTGAGCCTTGGCTCTCTCGTGGCTTCTGGCTGTGGCTTGCCAGCAATCCCTGGACTTCAATCTCTGTCTCACTTGTCATAAGGCATTCTTCCCTGTGCATCTGTGTGTCTAAATTTCCTCTTATAAGGATACTTTCCTACTGGATCAGAACTCACCTTAGTCCAGTTTGGCCTTATTTTAACTATCAACCTCTTCAAAGACCCTCTTTACAAATAAGGTCACTTTCTGAGGACTGGGAGATTGGACTTCAACATATCTTTTGGGAGGATACAATGCAATCCATAACGTGGTGAAAAAACATCATGTAATTTTATTGGTACATTTAAATTTTATTTTATTGTTTTACTTCCTTGGTAGTACATAAGATAATGGTGCATCATACAACAGATGAAAATTTCAATTTGATGAAACAAAGTATAACAAAGATAACTGACCATAAATCTTTACAATAAAATATTTTTTGTTCATATCAAATATTTCCTACATTTAATTATTTAGATCCCAATATTCTCTTTAAAAATATTTGTATTTCTGTTGATTTCAAATGAGACATTTATTAATATGGGGCTTCTAACTGACCACTAATTAACCAACTTTAGATAGCATTAGACTTTAAATAATTCATCTTAAAAATTCAATTAATGTTCTGAGTTGATTAAAATATTACCAAATATTTAAGAAAAATACAAAATTCATAAATTTCTTATTAGTGCTATTATATGCTATCAAAAGTTCACAATATATACAAATTTGTTTACTTGTCTCATTTATTCCCTACATTTCAGAAAACATAGGAAAAACTTCTGTTATAAAATATTAGTTCTTGTTCTCCTCATTTAATTAGTGTATTATATTAAATCTCAATAGTAATTTGATCATTTTGCTTTTTAACTTCTTTGTTACACTTCAGGACTTTATGCTTTTAGTAGGAGAACTTAAGCTATTTTTTTTTTGGTGAAAACATAGGATTTGGTGCTATGTGTGATATCATTATCAGATAAGTCTTGTTCATCTTTAAGAGCATCACTTGGTTATAAAACTGTGATTTAATCCAGATTTGTTATTATCTAATTAGATACTTTATGAATCAAAGTGAAATTCTTATGTGAATGGATATTATATTCTCATCAAGAACCAGCAAATGATGTCATTGTTGACCATTTGTAATATCTTTGGCCCTATAAACCTATTCAGCAAAACCTGAAAATGAATGTCCTACAGTGACCCTGAAACAAGGGGTGTAGAAATCTGAATCACGGTTGCTGATATTTTATTACTTAGAAAGAGACTTATCAAATATACTGGTCTCTTTTAGTGTTTATCTAAATGAGTCCTTACATTACATTTCCAGGCACTAAATTTAACATTTCAAATAAATAAATAAGTGAATTCCAGAAAACATAACTTAGTTAATATCAAAAGTCTGAAAGAATTTAAAACTTATATGATGAACTAAAAGAAACTTGAATGTTGTAAGAAAAATAAAGAATGATTTTTGTCATTTTGAGGCTATATACTTAATCAATACGTTGGATTCAAGAAAAGGATTTAGTAAAACAAAATATTTCAGCCAATAGTTTATTCATTTTAAAGAGTAGGAGAAAAAAAAATTTTAAGTGGACTTTGAAGTTCTTAGAAGCGAAATATGTTGATATCAGTGAGTTTTTGATTTAGTATGTAACAAGCAAACTGGCACTTGAAAAAAAAAGAATTGTGTAAGTAATAGTACAATTAATAGAATAGGTTTCTATAGAATATGTAAAAGTTCTTCTTGTCAAAGTGTGTTATATCAGTGGGTGAAGACCCACACAATAAACAAGAAAATATCCAACTCCCATCCTGGGGAGTCCTGCTATGTTCTCAATTAGAAGGACAAGAATCCCTCAAGAACACAGGCAGTGCCTAATAAAAGAAAACAGACCCCCCCCCCCCCCCAAAAAAAAAAAGTGTGTGGGATCAAACATGCCTAAAATGAAATTTTCTCAATTATGGCAAACTTGCTGTTTGAAAAGGAAATCCCATTAGCTATAACAGAGCTTTTAACAAAAGTCAGTCATTTCACTTAATGCCTTATTCTTGAAGAGTTTTCTTACAATATCTTGGTTAATCACTACAAAAACAAAAAGAAAATGATTAAGACCTACCACAACATTATTATTTTATTGCCTTTTGTAATAATAAATATGTAAATAATAAACATGTAGTTAAGCTCATTCTATACATCTTAAATAGAATACAGAAACTCCAAGTTCAAGAAGAATGGAATAAATATAGTTATGTAGTTTAATTATGAATTTGTTCCTTCTGGCTTGAGGAAATGTTTCTATGTGCTATGCTGTGTAGCCTGTGTTATGCACTTAGGAACATCAGTACTTATATTGTTGTGTAAAATGAACAGCTACTGAGCTCTAATGGGCTTCATTCTGTGTTTTAAAATTCCACAAAACGACTGTGAGATCATTAGCTCCATAAACCTAATGCATGTTGCTACTCATCAAGGAGTATAATAAAGAAAACCGTGAGATTAGCTAACCTTAAAATTGCTTTAATTCTAAAAAGAAGATATTTGCACACATATTTTTAAAGTCATTGCAAGGAATAAAAAACACATATGACATATGTTCCTTTTTTCCATATTTAAAAATGTAATTGAAAAATATTATAACAGATGCAATAAAAGTAGCATTTTGCCTCCTTGAGTTTTTGTATGTGAATTTTAGACCACTGTTTAAGTCACCCATCCAGGATTGTGATGATCATGATCCCTAGTGACTGGCACTGATTGCTAACATTTTCTTTACATCAAAGTAGATGCATTTTTATTCTTTCAAAATAGTATTTGGGGAAGCTTGCATTCATCAGAAGATCATTTGTCATTTTAATAAACAGTTAAAATGTGCCCCACTCTCCTTTCTCAGCAATATATAAATCTTAGTGTGTAGACTTGAAAGTCTTATTCAGCTACATAAATTTTGCATATTGCACCTAATGCAAAGGAAACAATTATCTGCATAATTATGTATATAATAATTTCATTTTATAAAACTTATCAAACAGTAGACATATCAAAAGCCTGGAAAAAAAGGGATTAATGGTCCCTTGAACATGAGAAACAGATGACAATCAAATCCAACTTCCAAGGGTCATATCACGTAGCCTTGAATGGCTGCATAAAATATAAATGACTTATGAAAGTTATTAATTTTACAGGCCTGAAATAGCATGCCCAAATTAAAACTGCTAATAATTATAGTATTAAATAATTAAAATAAGGTCACAATGTTTTTTTCTATTACTGAAATGGGCAAGGAAACAATTTTCAAATATCTCTGACAATGAAGACAAATATAAAATTACTGATGCACAGGTTACAAAAGAAAACTTACTTTCAAATTTAAATGTATTTTTCAACAAAACTTTTCTAGCATCAGATTTTTTATTTGTACATAAACAAATTTCCTGATTTTGTTATCAAATATGCTTCATGTACACCAATGGTGTTATTAAAAGAAAAACAATAATAGATAATATAGCCAAATATTAAATAATTGCATTAAAGTATTTTGTCTGTTTCATTCATGTGCTTACCCATCTAAATTAGTACAAGCTTATAGAATCTATTTTCCCTTATCCATTCCAAATAACAATCTTCCTTATTATGACAAATAGATGTTTTCCTATTGGAACTAACTTGGGGACCCTATTCCCAAATTCACTTCCTACCACCCTGTTGAATCACTGAACTAATTATATATTTTAAAAACGCTAAGTAAACCTTTAGCTTTAGCAAATAAATAACAAAGAAACAAATGGGAAGCAGCCATTAAGAACTGTTGGCAAATACCAGACTAATAAACCTCTTCACATTCAAGGAGGTACAAACTAAGAAAAAGAACAACAAAGAGTCTTTAAAAATATGGTATGAGAAATGGAAAAGTTGAGCCAAGAAAATATTTAGAATGAAGAATATTTCAGGAATTTTTCCCCAATTATTAAAGTTGATCATAAAACTGTGAAAATTAAAACATTGTGATCATAGTCAAAGCCTAAAGATCAATGGGACAGAAAGCCCAGAAACAGATAATCAAAATTTGTGTATGTATGTGTACATTTTTCATCTTTGATATAGATCGTATTGCATATTAAAAGGAAAAGTATGTTTTCAGCAAAGTTTGCTGAGCCCATGCACTACCGATTCAGAAAAGAAAAAAAAAAAAAAAGTTTAGATCATCAGTTATATACAGCAGAATTAATTATAGATAGTCCAAATCTTAAAGTATGTAACTTGAAACCATAAAGTATTTAAATGAAAATAAAGAGTGCACAGAGGGTGGAAAACTTTTATAAACAATATCTTCATCTCCATTATAATATAATGACATAACAATAAAGGACAATATCATTCGGGAAGAAATATACTTGTAGTTATAACTCCAGTAGAAGAAAACAAATCAAGACTTAAAGAGAGACTTTATTCAAAAAGCCTATTGTAATAGGGAAAACGCTCCAATCACAAGATCTCAAAAGGCAGCAAATAGGGTCTTCCTCTTACAGCAAGGAGTAGGCAAGGTAGAAAGAACTGGTTGTCAGGGAGTGGGGTGAGTAGGTGGCATGATTAGAGAGCTGATCAGGGCATTAATTCTTCTGAGGAGTGGATGTTCTGCAATCCAATTTTGTGTGAACTCAAGGTGGGTCAAAGTACAGGGGATTATGGGGAGTGAGAAGCCTGACAAAAGTTTAGTTAAGTCAACTAAGAGGGAATTTCAAAAAGATTATTTACTCCACCAAAATTTGAAAGTTCTGCACACACTGTAAATAAAAAAGAAACAACTGGGAAAACATTTGCAGCTACTATCCAGGGGAGCTTTATTAATCATTAAGAAAAGTATGAATAACCCAATAGAAAGTGTTTGAATATAATTGAAAAGAATGTCACTTGAAATATCAATGATTTCATTGAGACTTTGAATGAAATCTTTAGTTTTCATTAAAAACTGTTTTGTGCATATCAGTTAGCTTCTGAACATTGTTCAATGTGCTTCAATAATCTGAATAGAAATCCCCAACATTTAGTCTGGTATCCAGAATGCTATATAATCTTGCTCTACTTTACTTGCTTCGATAACTGTCACACACACAAAAATAAAGCCTATAGAGGACAACTTTAAGTCATGTTACCTCTAAAAGTTGCCATCCTCTAAGAGAAGCAGTCTTTAATCTTTGCAGTTTGTATACATTTTTGGGAATCAGGTAAAAATTATGGGCTCTCTTTCTTGAGAAAATGTGCACGAATACAACATTCAATTTCAATATTTTCTACAAATCTCCTAAACCTATCACTGATTTCCTAGGCCATATGTTAAACTACTATGTATTTACAGCACCATGGCCTCATCCTCAACCAGATTCTCCAGCAGAACTGAATTTTCCCAGTTTAAGGTTCAGAGAAAAAAAGTCACTGTTCAGAACTGCCATGTGGATCATCTCTTTCTCACTGAAATGCTTTGAAACTATTAAGTTGTGGGACCTGCTTTTAATTTCTGTTCTCACATGACTGTCGTGGGTTTCATCATGATGTTTAACACGACACCAACATTAATTTTCTATCCTGCATCAAGACAGGTAAAAGTACATTGAAAGTTCCAAGATTCTCTTGTCCAACAAGGTCATCCTGTCCAATAATTGGTACCAACTTGTCTCCAGATTCTCTCTCTAATCTAATACCCTATTGATCCTCTGAAAGAGCTCTCCATTGCGCCAAACAGGACCTTTTTTTTTCCCCTTAGAAAAAGATACAGGCTTTTTAATTTACTTGTGTGGGCAGCCATTTCTATGGCCTGGAGAATTCCTTCTGTTCTTTCTCTAGGAATTTTAAACCTGCACTTTCCTTAAAGCCCAAAACAAAGTTTGCCTCACCTATGAAACTTTTCAATATTCTACCTATTCTCACTTGAAATTTCTTTAATGGATAATCAATACATTAAGGAGAAGTACAAAGGTTATATTTTACATAGTACAACAAATTTTCAGCTTTTCCTGATTATTTTTTTAACAAAGCAATTTTATTGATATATATTAATAAAGCATAAATCCATCCAAAGTATACAATCAATGGTATTTGGTGTAATCACATATTTGTGCATTCATCACTTCAATCACTCTTAGAGAACTTTCATTATTCCAATAATAATAAAAAGCTAACAAACAAACAGCCAAAATTCATTACCTCTCAATTTCCCTATGCTTTCCCTGCTGTACATAGCTGCTATTCTTTTTCCTCCTCTCTAGTATATTTGTATTTATATTTTATAGAAAGTCTTATATTTGCAATATCATCCATATTTGTGTTTTATATGAGGTTTCACTATGTTATACAGTCCCATGTACAGATTTTAGCTTCCCTTCTAGTAATATACATGTCCTTAGACTTTCCCTTTCAACCACTGTCCTACATATGTAGTAGTACTGCTAGTTACAAACACCATGATATGCTTTAACTGAGCTTTTCACTGTTTTCTATATTCACCTTGCCTTTTAAATAACTTTTCCTATTGCTTTGGTTTTGTACTCAAAATGCTATTCCAGTTTCACTTAGAAATTTTTCCTACTCAAACACCCATTTGATTTAGGTATCCTTATTTTGTGCTGTACCAATAATACACTGATCTCCACCTTAGTATTTTTGGTTGTACTGTAATTATTTACCATTTTCTGTGTCTTTTCCTTTAGACTTTTACCTACCTAGATTATATTATACACATATTTTTATCCATTATGGCACTATAAATTATGGGCTTACATCATTAGCAAATTGAACTACTCTATATTATTTCTCCATCTAGGACATCTATACTTATTATACTGGGACAAGAACAAGGGAAAGTTATAAACACCAACTCTAAAATCCCTTTCTAGATTGGCAGTAAGTCATTAATCACTACCATTTAAATAAGGTCTTATAATCACTATAAACCAACTCATTTATACTAGCATCTTGTCCATATATAGCCATTTAATATGCAAGTTATAAAGAAACATATAAAAAATCTTCTCAAATTCTTTTAAGAACTTCATATTTACTGCTTTTGATATTTCTGAATCCGCTGTTCTAGTAAACCTCCAAAATGGAAGGGATGTCTAACTTGTATGATTTATTTTTTGTATACCAATGATTCCCTAATGATCATCATTCCTTTTAATCCTATCCTTAGGATGTTTTTTAAAAGAAAGAATCATGCAATGTGATCTTTTTTAATTCACTTAAAATTTCCCTTTATTTTTATAGATATTTATGTTTGATTATACAGTGAAGTTATAATATTATGATATGCCTCTGATTGCTTCTGTGAGGGTAAATTGTCTGATCTTGTCTATCCTAGCTTGGATTTTAGGGATTTTGAAAATGTCTAAAATCTTCCTAACTCAAATGTGATTTATTTCCCTTCACCAATTCTAAGAAGTTTGGGAGGGTGTTTTTCTTTTTGTTTTTTTTCCTAAAGAATTTGCTGGCAAATAGCAACAATAATTATATGCCCACTGCTTCTCAGACAAACAATAGATAACTATCTATTCAGGAAAGAAAAACAAAGCAAAACAAAGACAGTGAAGCAGATTCTTTTTTTTTTCAGGAAGTACAAGGGGTTGAACCCAGGACTTTGTACATGGGAAGCAGGCGCTCAACCACTAGAGCTACATTTGTTCCCTGAAGCAGATTTTAATGAGAAATCTTCAATACTAATCACATGTAATCATCACCTGAGATACTTAAAAAAAATTTTTTTTTAATTTATTGAAGTGTATCACTCATACATGAACATACATAAACAATAAGTGTATAGTAATAGTTGTGAACTTACAAAACAAACATACATAGTATCATACAGGGCTCTCATACCTCACCCTACGACCAATACCTTGCATTGTTGTGAAACATTTTTAACTAATGATTAAAGAGCAGCCTCAAAATATTAATACTAACCAAAGTATTTACCCCAACCCACCCTATTATTACTATTATTTTTATATCATTTATACATGAACATACATAAACAATAAATGTATAGTAAAAACTGTGAACTTACAAAGCAAACATTCATAACATTATACAGGGGTCCCATACATCAACCCTCCACCAACACCTTGCATTGTCATAAGACATTTGTTACAAATTATGAAGGAATTTTGTCAAAATCTTATTACTAATTATAGTCCTTATCTTACATTTGGTGTATTTGTCCCCAACCCACCCTATTACTATTTTTAAAATATATATTTTATGACAGAACTTGTAAACTTACAAAACAATCATGCACATGTGCAGAATTCCCAAACAATACTCCTCTATCAACACACAACACCCTGGTGGAATATTTGTTACAGATTATGAGATAATATCATCTGATTATTACCAGGTCCACAGCATACATTTGACACACTGTTTCCATACTGCCCCATTATCAACATAGTACCTTTGGCATAGATGCAAGAATATTACATTATTACTGTTAACCACAGTCCATAGGTCACTCCAGTTGTATTTTTCCCACCACCCTGCAATACTGATGTGCATCTGCTCTAGCTCACAAAGGACACTCTTGCATCTGTACCATCAATCACAATTCTCATCCAACTCTGGGTTTACTGTGCTATTCAGTCCCTAGATTATTTTCTAGCTTTCTGTTAATTGGCATTTATATCCCTAGATTACCCTTTCCAGTCACATTCCCATTTATGAACTAGCTGTTACTCACGATAATGTGTTACCATCAACTTTGTACATTTCCACACTTTTACAGTAAAGCTAATAAAAACTTCTACATACATTAAATATCATTAGCCCATCTCAGTTCTCCTCTTATCTCCTTTAAGTATCCTCCACCTACCACCAGGTCTTGAAGATACTTTCCTACATTTTCTTCTCAAAGTTTTATAGTTCTTGCTTTGACATTTAGGTATTTGATTCATTTTGAGTTAATTTTTTATAGAGTGTGAGATAGGGGTCCTTTTTCCTTCTTTTGCTATGGATATCCAATTTTCTCAGCACCATTTGTTGAATGGACTGTTCTGTCTAAGCTGGGTGGGTTTGACAGGCTAGTCAAAAATCACTTGACTGTAGATCATGAGGGTCTGTTTTTAACCATCAGTTTGTTTCCATTTGTCTATATGTCTGTCTTTATGCCAGTACCATGCTGTTTTTTAAATCACTGTAGCTAGATAATATGACTTAAAGTCTGGAAATGAGAGTCTTCCAACTTCGCTTTTCCTTTTTAAGATGTTTCTGACTATTTAGGACCCCTTACCTTTCCAAATAAATTTGATAATCATGTTTTCCATTTATTTAAAAATTACTGGTGGAATTTTTATCAGGATTGCATTGAATATATCAATTTGAGTAGAATTGACATCTTAATGATACTTAGTCTTTCAATCCATGAGCATGGAATATTCTTCCAATTATTTAGGTCTTTTTAAAATTTATTTTAACAATGAGTTGTAGTTTTCTGAATACAAGTTCTTTAAATTGTTGGTTAAGTTTATTCCTGAATATTTGGGTTTTATCTGTCATATTTTCTTTTCACCATTCTTTTGATGCTTTTTATTTAATTTTATTGATATAATCTTCATTTCTGGATTCCCTTTCAGGCCTTTCTCTCCTGTCTTCACTCTTCAGGCTGTAGCACACCCTTTAGTATTTCCTGCAAAGTGGGTCTCTTGGTAAAAAACTCTCTCAGTTTCTGTTTATCTGTGAATATTCTAAACTCACCCTCATTTTTGAAAGACAATCTTACCGGATATAAGATTCTTGGCTGGAAGTTTTTCTCTTGAAGTATCTTAAATATATCATAGCACTGTCTTCTTGCTTCCATGGTTTCTGGTGAAAGAGCAGCACTTAATGTTATTGGGTATCTCTTATACATTATGTATTGCTTTTCTTTTGCTGCTTTCAGAATTCTCTTTTTGTCTTTGGCAATTGACATTCTGATTAGTAAGTGTCTTGGAGTTGGTCTATTAGGATTTTTTCAGATGGGAGTATGTCGTGCTTCTTGGACATGGATATCTATGTCCTTCAATAGAGTTGGGAAACTTTCTACCATTAGTTTTTCAAATATTCCTTCTGCTCCTTTCCCTTTCTCTTCTCCTTCTTGGACATCCATGAGACATACGTTTGCACGTCTCTTGCTGTCCTTTATTTCCCTGAGACCTTGTTAAAGTTTTCCCAATATTTTCTTCATCTGCTCTTTTGTATGTTCACTTTCAGAGGCCATTTCTTCAAGCTCACCAAACCTTTCTTCTGCCTCTTCAAATCTGCTATTATATGATTCCAGTGTATTTTTAATTTCATTTACTACACCTTTCATCCCCATAAGATATGCTATTTCTGTGAAATTTCTTTGAAACTCTTCTTTGTGCTCATCCAATGTCTTCTTAATAATCTTAATTTCTTTAGCCATCTCATTGAATTTACTAAGGAGATTTGTTTGAACATCTATGATCAGTTGTCTCAACTTCTTTATGTCATCTGGAGGCTTATCTTGTTCCTTTAACTGGGCCATAGCTTCATGTTTCTTGATGTGGATTGTAGGGTGTTTTTTTTGGTGTCTCGGCATCTGTCTTACTAGAGTATTTTCTGGGTGCAGTTTTCCTCTTTAGTTTAGGGCTTCCTGACCTTCTCCCTTGCTGATTGTGTAGTAGGAGCCAAGGATGTAGTTGATGCCTAAGCTGTGGAGGCTTAACCTACCCTCATTGCCCCAAGGACCAATTAAACTTCTCCCAACTTTCTCCTTTGTCAGGGGTAGGGACAAAACCACAGCTATGTGAAATAATCCAACTCATGCAGGCCTAGACTGTAGTTGCCCAGACAGACTGATGAAGCTTCACGCACCTTTCTCCCCTGCCTGGGGCAGGGATGGAGCTGCAGGTGTGGGCAGTAATCTATGCAGTGCAGGTCCAAGATGACCACAGTTGCCCCGGTAGACTTCTGATTATCAGTCTGTGCCAGCTAAATGTACCTGCAGTTACCTGGATAGGCTGGTGCAGGGCCTGTCAGCTCCTCCCTGCTGTAGGTGGGGCTGAAAACTAGCCTAGGGCTGCAAGCCGATCTGGATGAAAGAAACCGGTCTCTACTGTCACTGTGATTTTCAGTCAGCCAGGCTTCCCTCTTGCAGGAGGTGGAGTAAAAATGGCGGCTACCGGCCTTCTGACTCGGACAGGCTAAAACTTTAGCTGTTCTTAGGGTTATTCTTTAGCCAGCTGAATTTGTTAATCAGTAGCTGAAATGGGCGGCCAACCATCTCTTCCTCCCCTGTTTTTGGGAAATGGAGCTTCCAATTCCTGTCACAAAATAGCTCCTGGGGTGGCTTGTGCTGCCAAAGTAGGATGATCACCTTCCTCTGCGGTGTGGCTGGTAATTTCCCAGAGAGGCTGGCGCATCTTCCTCCCTGCCTGAGGTGAGCCTGGGGCTTAGGCTAGAGCTACAATCTGATCCAGATGGAAAGAAGCCTGGTCCCTACCAGCACTGTGATTTTCAGTCAGCCCCGCTTCCCCTCATGTCAGGTGCAGAGTTAAGATGGCTGCCATCGGCATCTTTCTGACTTGGACAGGTTCAAACTTTAGCTGTTCTTAGGATTATACTTTGGCCCACCAAATTTACTAATCAGTAGCTGAATTTGCTGCCCACCCGTCTCTTCCTCTCCTGTTTTGGGAAGTGGAGCTTTCAATTCCAGCTGCAGAATAGCTCCCTAGGCGGCTTGTGCTTCCAGTGAAGGATGGGTACTGGCCTCCATGGCGTGGAGTGCTCTACTTAGGAATCTTCTCTGCAGATGGGCAGTCTCCTCCTTCCATTCTTTCAAGGTTGTTGCAGGATGCACTTCTCATCTCATGGAGTCCCCAGAGAAGTACTCTAGATAGTTGTGGGTGATTACCAACTGCCCTGTAGCAGGAGGTGATTCTTGGAGCTCTTTACTCTGCTGCCATCTTGCTGGTTGTCCATCTGGGATACTTTTTAAAGAATATTGATGACTGGGTTCAACACCCAGGGGGAATTGATAAAAGTACTGAGGTGGTCCTGTGCATGGGTACTTTATAAACCTTCCCACTTGGTTCTAAAGTGTAGGTAGAATTTCAGCGGCAGTGCTTTGAAGGAATTATACTTGTTTCCTTCCTTCCAAGGCTTCTGCAGTTATTATTGCTATCATTTGCTTCTGGATTCTAATCTCTGAACTTTTGTTTGGAGTTGTGAGTGAAAATGTAATTTACTCCTCATTTTAATTTTTAAAGAAATTTTGATTCTTATAAATAATTTACTGTACCTAAATTAATGTTAATTTTAGAAGAAGAAAACATACATGAGCTAAATTCTGTTTTAGAGTGAGAAGTCTCTATATGTAAAATTAATCTTGTATATCTATCACCAGTTACTCTGACTCTTCCAAAGGCCTTTAAAATTTTCAAATATATGTCCCTTGTGTTGTTTTGTTTGTGTCTTCATCTCTTTGCTAAGTATTATGAAAAGCAAATGCAAGAATACCCAACCTATTCTAAAATATTAAATATTAATAATTAGGTTAAAAATAAGGAAACGTTTAGGTTAATAAAAATCACAAAAAATATTTTCTTAAATATTAAGGAGAAATAGAAAATGACCTCTTAGAATTCTTCTAAGCATAAGAGGAAATATATATAATCACATGGCATAAAGGTGTCTACATTTTCCTCTTTTCTGCACATATTACTTATTCTTATTTTTGACAGCCTGGCATTTTGAGACTTAAAATAATTTAGTGGCTTTAACATTAAAAGAAAGGGGTTGTTTAGGGAATTTTTCAGTGGATGTCCTTATATAATGTTTCAATTCACATAAACAGTGTAATAAAATATCTATTCTGAGATGCCAAGATTTTTTCCTAATTATTCGAGTTAGAACCATAATCTCCATACTATTTTCCAAAAAGGAAAATTTTCCATTCATATTTATGAAATCACAAGGATCATGTGCCAATTTATAAATCTGAGAAGTTGAAGAAGAAAGGAAGCTGTTATGTTTCATTTCTCTTTGTATTTCTCTAGAACTATAATCCAAACTGGTACTAAAGAATAAGCAAAGGATTAATATTCAAATTACAACGTAAGGTTAGCTGTGCCTTTACAAAGCTATCCCTATACAAAGCTCCCCTTTTGCAAAGATGAGCTTTAGATACTGGTTTATCATAGAAATAATCCATTAATACTTTATTGGTTCTTTAACATATGAATTAGAATTTTCAACTTGTTTAATTCTCAAAGATTGTTAAAAAAAATTTAGTACATTCAACTTGCACTATGGCCACATAAGCAAAGCTCTTCAAAGGTACTAATCTCTGCCTGCAAGTATTAGTACTTTCATATTTTTAAGTAAAATTTTCCTGAACCCAAATCATAATTTTAAAGCTCTGTCATTTTCTTATTAATTTCCAGGAATACTGACTATCCATAATAAATATCTAAATACCATAAATATGTCTTTTTACCCTTTACTAATCATTTTTGCATTCTTCTCATATCTTGATGACAAGAAGTTCTTCTCTTTATAAACCAACATATCCAACATATTCTTGATGTTTGGTGTTTTTTATGACTACTAAAGAAATTGCTTAAGAAATTTTCCCTAGTTAATTAATATTTTCCTATGAAATCCTCAAGAAGAACTATTATTCTAAATTTTACAATTATTTATATGATCAATTTAGACTTAAATAATTTTTATATGATGTGATGCAGAGGTAAATGTTCACACTTTTCAATATAGAGATACAATCCATTAAGCAACCTTTCTTGAACAAGCCATGCTATCCCTATGAACTTGATTTCACCTTGGTCATGCTTCAAGGGAACGTGTGTGTATGTGTATGGATCTGAGATACACACTGAGATATAATCTTACACCTATTAGACTGGTGGCTGTTAAAAAACAAAACAAAACAGAGGACTACAAGTGTTAGAGAGGATGTGGAAGAAAGGGAACATTCATCCACTGCTAGTGGGAATGTAGAATGGTGCAGCCATTGTGGAAGACAGTTCGGTGGTTCCTCTGGAAGTTAACTATAGAATTGCCATATGATCCAGCAATCCCACTTCTGGGTATATACCCAGAATAATTGAAAGCAGGGACATGGACAGATATATGCACACCAATATTCTTAACAGCATTATTTACTATTGCCAAAAGTTGGAAGCAACCCAAGTGTCTATCAACAGATGAATGGATAAGCAAATTGTGGTATATACATACAATGGAATATTACTCACCTGTAAGAAGGAATGCAGTATTAACACATAGGACAACAGGGATGAATCTTGAAGACCTTATGTTGAATGAAGTAAGTCAGGCATTAAAGGACAAATATTACATGACCTCACTGATATGACTTGAGCAAACTGAGCAGAGTCACAGAGCCTGAGTTTGGAAGATAGGTTATCAGGAAACAGAAAGGGAGTAGACAGTGGTGAGCCAATACTCAATATGGGCAAAATCCAGGGTAAAGTGGAAGGGGGTGATAGATTGATGTGATTGTGTTTGAGAGTGCAGGAATGTGAGGGAAGTAGGACTGGGGATTTGGGTTGGACTTCCTGTGAAACTGCGGGGAGGGTTGGAGGTAGGAGCAAGTGAAGACTGGGGATTAACTGGTCTGAGGTTAAAAGTACAATGGTGGGAATGTTCTTTTGGCAAATATGGCAGGGGAGGATTACTGGTGCAGGGCGTCAGAGGTGGGGGGATATGTGGGATAGGGCACACCTGTGGCTTGCTGCTATGGAATATGAAGTGTGCATCTTGTCATAGTGTGTTATCTCAGTCAGTGAAGATCCACATTAAGCAAGACAATATTAAACTCCCATCCTGGGGTGTCCTGCTGTGTTCTCAATTAGAGGGGTGAGAATCTCTGAAGAACATAGGCAGTGCCTACTAAAGGAAAACAGACCAATAAAAAATATTAAAGTACATATAAGGTAGACGACTGTCCATATTTTCTGTTCTTTTTGGGTCAACTTGGTATAGCTTGGTTTTATAAGCAAGGAATCAAAAAGTACTTGCATATTTTTGGAGTTGCCTTGAATCTGTATTTCAATCCAATGAGAATTGACACCCTTACAATTTGGATTATTCTAGTTCATGAATATAGTAGAATTTTCTATTTATTTAAATCTTTAAAAAATTTCTCACAATATTGTTCTGTAGTTTTGGGTATAGGTCTTCCATACCATTTAGTAGCTTCATTCCTATTGATTTAAACTATGTTATTGTAAATAGCACCATTTCTTAAATAAATTTTCTAGTTGTTTGTCACTTGAATAAAGAACTGCAATTGTTTTTCTCTATATTGGCCCTATTGAGGTAATGTTTACCCAAGTCAAACCTTGCCACAGGTGTCTGTGGGGCGCTACGCCCCACCCGCTTCCCGTAGCCAACTTCTCTCTTCCCCGAAC
>JAKSZT010054416.1:5684931-5819629 GCA_026826555.1 Tolypeutes matacus | reverse complement strand
CCCCCCGGGCTGCAGCTGGGCTGATCACCCTCAGGCCCGGGAACAAAGCGGCACCCTATAATCAAAGTTCTTGGTAAAGTTTCTATTAATTTCATAAGATTCTTGCTTTCTGTAAAAAATTACAGGCTTACTTCTTCTTTTCCAAACCATATAAATTTTGTTTCTTTTTCTTGACATATTACTTTGGCTAGGATTTCTAGGAATATATTAAATACAAGTGATGATAGTAAATATACTTGTAGTATTTCCAATCAAGGGGGAAATGTACATATTTAATAATTAACTATAATGTTTGCTGAAAGGTGCAACAAATCATTATCTTGTATCACCATGCTAGTCTTTTTAAGTCCTGGAGATTTTGTGATTTTACCATCAATAAAATTCATAAGTAGCTAATAACTTGCAATATTTTTGTGAGTAACATGATTAATTAACAATACTGAGACTAAAGTATATCCAAATGCTTCATTTTAGTACCTTGCACATCTTACTATACATTATAATATCTATACAAATTTACTTCTGTTAGTATCTGCTACAAGCTAGCTCATGGATTTCTCCCTTCTTCCATTAGCATTGAGACTAGAAAGTCAGTTTCAATATGACTAGCTAGAAAGTTAGGAAGAAGAGTCAGTTAGGAGTTCTTTTTAAATAAGTTTGTAACAGGATACTAGGTAATTCAGGACAATTCTTCCACTGAGAATGATTAGAAAAGCTAGGTGTCAGAAAGCTAAAATGTAGTGAAGAATTAGCAGGCAAAAGTTAAGAGAAGAGAGAAATTTGGGATAGCTCTTCATCTGGAAGTGTTTGTTCCCTAGGGCCATTTGCCAAGATCATAAGAGTCAACCAAAGCTGAGAAGTGCACACAGAAAGTACAGGATAAGTATTATTTTGTGCACAAATAAAAGAAAGTTAAAAAGAAACACAGGGGAGCAGATATAACTCAAGTGGTTGAGCACCTGCTTCCCATATATGAGATCTTGGGTTTAATCCCTGGTACCTCCTAAAAAATAGATAAATAAATAAATAAATAATGTTAAAAAAAGAACCATATACTGAGGCATGTCAATTACTGACAAATTTCAAAAAATATGATAAAGACTTTATGAATTAAAATGGAATTCAATTAATATTAAAAACATAATTACCAACATGTAAAGAGATTGGAAGTCATCACTTTTCATCACCCAAGGAAAAAGATGAAGAAACTGAAAATTTAAAAAACTATCCTTAGCTCCAATGGTCTATTGAGATACCAGAGCATAGCACGAGACCTCGAACTGAGGAGATAGGTGAATACAGATATCACAGTATTAGACAGTGGAGCAGAAGCTGCTGGTGGGGCCAGGTATGAAAACTTAAAAGGTAATTGATTAGTTCCTGAAGAATAGGCAGTGGGCTAGATTACGTGATAAAATACTCTTGGAGTCCAGTGTTAGGTGACCCCCACATTTTCCTGAGTTTTACCTCGAAGAGTCCCACCAGGTTCTGACATGAAGACTAGAAAACAAAAATCCCCTCATTTTTCTGGAAGGGGGAGATTGAAATTAATATTTTAAAAATATGAATAGTGCAGTCTGATCTCTTTAATAAAAGTTAAGGGAAACTATTTTACCAGAACGTGACCTACTTGGGTTTTACCAGAGCTTAATGGACTCAGGGGGAAAAAAATGCCCAACTTTGGCTTTTTCTAGCCTTCCAGTGTCACCCAAGGTTGAGGGTTGGGAAGTGGACCTAAGAAGCACTTGTGAAGGTCTCTTCCCAGGGGAACAAGCTCACTAAAAGACTGAGATTTAATCATAAGATTATAAAATGCTTCCCTGCTCCCATATTTTATGACCACATTAATAAGTTTCCTGAATAATAACAGGGATTACAGCTGAAATAACTGCAAGCCTCAGACCCTGTTAAAGCACAGATCTCAAGGGAAACCCAAAGACAAGGGAACAGACACAAACAATACACCAGAGGAAATTTTAGTTTCTGACACACCTGCAGCAAACAGCTAACATAGACTAACTCCAGTCAGATAAACATAAAATCTTGTACTAAAAGTCTACTTATATCAATTCCTTTACTTGTAATGGCTAGCTAGCTACAAAATATATATATATATAATGCATACCAAAAAGCAAATATCAGAGTTTGAAAAGGCAACACAAACATCAGAACCAGACTAAGATATGGCAGAGATTTTGGGATAAGCAGAGAAAGAATTTAAAATAATTGATTAAAATGCTTAGAGCTCAATTGGAAAAAGTGGAAACATGTAAGAACCAATGTATAATGTAAGCCTAGAAATGGCAGCTCTAAGAAAGAATCAAAAGGAAATGCTATAAATCCAAAACACTAAAAGAGAAATGAAGAATGACTTGTGGGCTTATTAGTAGAGTATGCAGAGCCAAGGAAAGAATCAGTGAGTTTGAAGCTGAGAATTTTCCAAAATTAATGACAGACACCAAAGCCCAGATCCAGGAAGCTCAGAGAACGTCAAGCAGAATAAATACCAAAGTATCTACTTTTAGACATATCATATCTACACTGCAGGAAATCAAAGAAACGATAAAGTCTTGCAAGAAGCCAATGGTGAGAGAAGGGGTGCAATTTCTGATAGAGGAAAAAGATAAGAATGACATCAGATTTCTTTCCAGAAACCATATAAGAAAGAAGAGAATGGAGTGAAATATTTAAAGCATTGAAGGGACAAGAAACAAACATCAACTTAGAATTCTGTATTCAGAGAAACAATCCTTCTGAAGGCAAGTAAAAATAGATGCTTTCTCAGATAAACAAACATTAAAGGAATTTGTCCTCAGTAGAGCTTCCTTTCTTTGAAGTCAGCTTTGTCTGAAATTAATATGGCTTCTCCAACTTCCTTTTAACTAGTATTAGCATGGTACATATTTCTTCCTCCTTCCACTTTAATATACTGATATTTTTATATTTAAAGTAAGTTTCTTATAGATAAGATAATTGGTTCCTGTTATTTTTTCTTTAATTAACTCTATTAATTGCTCTATTTAGACCATTCATTTTTAGCGTGATTAGATTATTGATACAGTTGTATTAATATATACTATATTTGTAACTATTTTCTATCCATTGTCCTTTATCTTTGTTTTCCTTCTTCTTCTGAGCATTTTACATATGATTCATTTTTCTCTTAGTATATCAATTATACCACTTAAAAAAAAATAGTGAATTCCCTAAAGTTTGCAATATATTTTAAAACTAATTAGAATGTAAGGAATAACATAGTTGTAATGAACAGCACAATCAATTAATAGATTTAGTTGATATTTATAGAATACTTTATCCAACAATAATAAATACATTTTTAATTAAATGAAAATATAACAAAAAAGTTTACATTCATAAAATGAAAAGACAAGTCACAGTCAGGGAGAAAATATTTGCAAAAAACATCTTTACATAATAAAGGACTTGTATCCCCAAAATACAAAGAACATTTAAAACTCAACAGTAATAAAATAAACAACCCAAGTTGATAACAGGCAAAATATCTGGGCAAAAACCACACCAAAGAAATATACAGATGGCAAATAAACATGAACACTTGTCCAAGACCATATGTCATTAGGAAATTAAAAATTAAAACAACAGTGAGACACTACTACATATGTATTAGAATGTCTAAAATCCAAAACACTAACAATACCAAATGCTGGGTAGGTGGAGAAAAAGAAACTCTCATTCTTTACTAGTGGGAATGAAAAATAATACAGTCATTTTTAAAAATGTTTGGCCTTTTTTTACAAAGCTAAACATAATCTTACCACACAATCCAGAAGTTGCACTCCAAGGAATTTGCCAAAGGAAGTGAAAATTCCTTTGTTCACACAGAGCCCTGCCCATTATTTATATAACACATTTATGGCAGCTGGATTAATATTTATAGCAGTTATATTCATATTTGCCAAACATTGGAAGCAACTTAGATGTTCCTCAATAGGTAAATAGAAAAACAAACTGTGACACATTCATCCCATGTATGAAGAAGTAAAAATACAGTAACAAATTCAGTGGTGTTAGAATATGATTTAAGATAGACTATGATTACATAAAAGGTATAATGGAAACCTAGAGCAACCATGAAAAGTAGGAAAATATAATAGTAAAAATTAGAGATAAAGTGGAACTATAAAAAATAATAAAATGATGCAAAAACACAGAAGAAGAAAAGAAACCAAAGCTAGATGGAGAAAATAGAAAACTAATGGGCAGTGGTAGACTTAAAACTAATCCTATTACAAATTACATTTAAAACAAATGGTATAAACACTCTAAACAAAAGTGAGATATTCTAAGTACAAATACAAAGTAAAATCCAAATATATGGTATTTAAAAGAATCCTACATTAACTGTAAAGGTGTGGATATGTAAAAAGTATATGAACAGAAAAATAATACACCATGCCACCACTATTCAAAAAAAAAGTTAGAGTGGCTATATTAATATTACATAATTTAGGTTACAGAACAAGAAATATTATATGGAGTAAGAGGAATATTCCATAATGATAAAGTGGTAAAATCATCAAGACTATATCACTATCTCAAACACATATGCCCAGAACACCAAATTATATGGAGGAAAATAAAACAGAACATATAGGAGAAGTAGGAATATCTACAAATATACTTGGTTATTTCAACACTTTTTTTCTCAAGTATTATTAGTAAACAAAAATCAGTGACGTTATTTAACCTTGACCAACGTGAGTAATTAACAGACCTGAATTGACCTTGAATGATTATTTCAAAAGTAGCATCAGCATAATACCTATCCTAACAAGTGGAAGAGAAACATTTTCCATGAAAAACCATATTCTGCATCATTTTTAAAAGGATCCCTTAAAAAAGTCTCAAGTTCGATTTCACAAGAACAAGGTTCATAAATACAAGCATCCATATCAATGGCCTGACATTGGTTTGCCCTCCTTTCAGGCATTGCCTATGTACTCCAGGGATTCTTGCCACTCTGTGAGAGAATGTAGCAAGACTCACCAGGATGGGAATTCCATATAGGTTATTCCGTGGGTCTTCACCCACTGAGACAACTCCCCATGACCACATGAACACACACACACTCCATAAAGGCATGCCCCAGGTACACCCCCCACACACATATGCCCCCACCACTGACACCCCGGACCATTGATCTTCCTCTACCATGGCTGCAATCCCTTTGCAAATCAAACCTCCCTCAAAACAAAGCCAACAAAAAATAACAATAATAAAATAAAAAATTAAATAACAAAAAACAAAAAAGACTTATTTTTTTTTTGGCATTGTGCCTTTCATTCCCATAAAATCTCCTCTTTCATGTATATTGACAATTTCTTCTGTATGTTCCCCCAATGTCTTTTTTTTTTTTTTTAACTTTAATTTCCAAGAAGCTTTAAATTAAAGGAAATACAGGGGATTCCCATACACTCCTCCCCCCCACCATTCTTACCAATAACATCCTACATGAGTATGGTACATTTGTAACAGTCAATCAACAAATATTGAAGCATTGCTACTCACCATGATCAGTGGTTTACATTATTGTTTACCTTTTGCACCATATACTTTTATAAGTTCTAACAAAATGTATAATGGCCTGTATCTGTTATTGCAGAATAATTCCAATGCCCCAAAGATGACCGTGTTCACCCGTTCCTTCCTCGCTCTCCCCTCGGAACCTATGGCAACCACTAAATTTCAATTTTTGAAAAATAAGGTTCATAGTTACATGCATTAATATTGAGGGCTTGACATATTGTTCTGTTTTCTTTTATTAGGTGCTGCCTATGTACTCAAGATGTTCTTGCCCCTCTATTTGAGAAGGTAGCAGGACTCCCTAGGATGGGAGTTTAATACTTTCTTGTTTATTGTTTGAGTCACTACCCATTTAGATAATATCCTATGCCAAGATGAACACATTCATATTACATAGAATCATGCTCCATGTGTACTTTTTCCCACATAGCCTCCTATCACCAACACACTGTACCAGTGACCCTCCCCTGCCATATTTGTCAATAAAAGCATTCCCATCTTTGTAGTTTTAACCTCCCCTCGATGTAACAAGTTTGTATGCTAAACCTCCTTTAAAAATAAAGGAAAAAAAATTATATGGAGAAAAAAAGTCTCAAATTCAAAACTATATCATGCAGAATAAATTCTCTCATCACAACTAAATTCTCAAGTATTAGAAAGATAATCAGTGTACCACTAAATATCACATGAATCAAAGGAAAAATCTCAAGGAAAATTAGAAAATATATTGAACTGACTGAAAATGAAAAATGAGAATATCAAATTTGTGTAATACTGCTAAAACAGCACTTAAGTGAAATTTATAGCATTAACAGCCTATATTAAAATAAGAAAGTTTGAAAATTAAATCTATGCTTCCATATTAATAAGCAGAGAAAGAATGAGTGAGTGATAGAAAGAGATAGATAAGAGAGAGAGAGAGAGACATAAAGTTAGCAGAATATAAAAAAAATCAATGAAATAGAATATGAGCATAGAGTAGAGCAAATCAAGGAAACAAACCTTGTAGGCCATAAAAAGGAATTAGATAAACTATATAAATTATCAATATTAATGTTATAAAGGAGAAATCACTATATGTCCTAAAGACATTTAAAATGGTGATAAAGGAATATTATAAAACAATTTTATGCCAATAAATTTGACAATATTATGAAATGCAGAAATTCCTTTAAAAACAAAAATATCAAAATTTCACTCAAGCATAAACAGGTAACACGAATAGTCCCATGTATTTTTTACAGAAATTGAAGTTGTAGTTAAAAACCTCCCACAAGTTAAACACCAGGCACATATGGCTTAGCCGGTGAATTCTACCAAACATTAATGATAGAAATTTTACTAATTATTTTAGAAAATATGTGATCTAGCATTATTTTACCACCAAAACCAGCATTATTCTGCCACTAAAACAAAATAAATCTAAATCAAAATCACACATGAACATAAACTAAAATTCATTTACAGATATTAGAAAATCAAAATCAGCAATATAACAAAGTGATAATGCTCTATGACCAAATGCTGTTTAACCCAGGAAAACGAGGTTGATTTAACATTTGAAGGCCAGTCAATGTAATTTATCACATTAAAAATTTTATACCAACTTATGGTAAAAAAACTTCCAAGAAAATTAGGATTGTAAATATATGTAAAGGTTAATCAACATCTGACAATACTGAAATACTGAATACTTTTCCCTAACACAGAAGATTGGAGAAAACTGGATTTTAGCTCTAACCACTTGTATTCAACAATGTTCTGTAGATCCTAGAAAGTTAAAATATATATAAATTTTAGCCTCGAAAAGAAATAAAGGAAGGGCAGAGTTAGGGAGGGAGGGAGGGAAGAAAGGAAGGGAGGGAGAAAGGAAAGGAGGAGAGAGGGAAGGAAGGATAAAAGATTGAAAAGACGTTTAAAATAGGTATAAAATTTGGAAATTATAAGGAAAAGAAATTTTTATTTGCAGACAACATGATCATCTATCTAAGAAATCCTAATGAATTTTCAAAAAGCTATCAGTATTTAAAATGAGCTTATCAAAGTAACATGACACTAATGCAGAGTAATGTATATTTCCGAATACTAATAAAATTTCAAAAATCTTATAATTTAAAATAGAATTAAGCCCTGAAATACTTGGGGATAAATTTAACAAAATATGTCCATGAACTATGTACTGGAAACAGCAGAACATTATTCAGAGAAATCTCAAAAGATCTGAATAAATGTAGAGATACTGTAGTCATGGAATGATAACTCAATATTTTTAAGTTGATTCTCCACAAAAGTTGAAAAGTGTCAATATATTCTCGATGAAAATACCTGCAGGCTTTTGGTAGAAATTGAAAAACTGCTTTAAATATTTAAATGGGAAGGCATAGGAATTAAAAGAGCCAAAACCAATTTGGGGAAAGAAAAAAGATTGCATAGTCAGAGGACTTCCACACACTGATTTCAATACTTAGTCCAAATGCTTATATTAGGAAAAAAGAGAACAGTTTAAAATTAATGACCTAAGCTTCCACATTAATAAAATAGAGAGAAAATTAAAACTTCTGTGAGCAGAAGAAATGAAATAATAAAGAAAATAGTATAAATCAGTGAAATAGAAAACAGAATCGTAATAGAAATAGTGATTCTAACACCATGAAGAAGAAGATATCAACTATCATATCATCTATTCAACTTTGCGGTAGAGCCCTAGCTTGTAAACTGATAAACTGATCCTTAAAAATTATATAAAATTATAAAGAACGAAGAATAGCCAAAACCATGTTGAACATTCATTAGAAACAAAGTAGAAGAGCTTTTTTTTTTCTGTCTTAATAGACTTGAGAGACAGCGTGGGCTATCAAAATTGTATAGTGCAGCACAGTCTCAAACTCTATCCTACGTCATACACAAAAATTCAAAAATTCAATTGATGTAGACTCTAGGACTAAATTTAAAATACAAAATAATTGAACTTCTTGAGTTTAACGGATGAGGTTATATTCATGAACTTGTAATCAGAATAGTTTGCTACAGAAGCTTCAAAAGACACAAATCATATAGGAAAAAGAGGAGAAATGTGACAATATTCATATTAAGAAATTCTGTTTATCACCAGATAGTGTTGATTGAGAAAGTAAACCTCACTGTGGAAGAAGAAATTTATAATGAAAAAGTGCTGGTATCCATAATATTTCAAATATGCATAATGCAATAACAAAGTCTGATAACATTTTAATAAATTGTCCAAATAAATATAAGCTTGGTAATTGGGAAAATGGTAATAAATATAAACATGAGATGCAAATGCACAGTCATCAAGAAGGCTAAAATTTAAAAAGCCTTACAATATAAAGTATTGGCTAGGAGTGAACAACTGGCTTATCTATTGCTAGAGCAGAACCATATATAATAAACAAAAAACTGAAACAAGTCAATATTCAACATTATTGTGTATATGCTTAAGATGGTATACACTACAGTAATAAAAATTGAGCTACCACATGCTAAAACATAGATGAGTCCAAAAAGATTATTGTTTTGTGTCTAGAAAACAATACATATTGTATGATTTCATTTATGCAATGCTCACGAACAGAAAAAAAACAACAAAACTATTCTCTACTACTTAGAAAATTTAGTAACAGTGGAAAGAATATCAAGGAAATGATTATCACAAAACAAGGATAGCAATTTCCTTCAAGTGGGTGGTTATGTTTAACCCACACATCCATCTCACTGCACCTCTCTCTTTGTATCTACCTATTGCAGTGCTGCCTTAAATAACCATCCATCCCTCAACTTTGTGATTTCAAATCTCCTTTAAATTGATCAATGAAAGCTACTTCTTGGACCCTAGAGGTGTATTCTCAGAGACAATACATTATCAGGCTACCGAACCCAATACATTGGTTAGTTGTTAAAGCACTAGTCTGAAAAGTTAGTGACTTCCTTTAGGGATTCCTCTAAATTTCATCACCATTTTCATGTGACTCATTTAAAGTCTGTTTAAAGTATTTTTGCCACAACATGATTAAGTTCAAATAGATTGCTATGCTTAGATGTCTCCACAGGCATAAAAATGCCCAAAAGATTATGTATAGTTTAGCCTAGGACATAAGCTCTTTCTTTACATTTGAAGTAGTTTTTGTCAGACAATCAGAAACATGTGAAGTCTGAGAAGAACAATTCCTCAAAGAAGAGATGCAGGCAATACAAAAACAAACAAACAAACAAACAAACAACAACAAAATTCACCTGTAATCAAGTTATTGTTTTGTTCTTAATTGGTTCTGTGATTGTCATCAAACCACTCAGGATGATGGTATCCAAACCTATAATACAAAGGTGAATTTGTACAAGTAGACATTTTTGCTTCCTTCTAAGATTTTGCTAAGCCTTACTTACTTACTTTTTTAAAAAAAAGCTGAGCAGATGTTATTTCTCCTTTTCATGTCCTTTTTTTCTATGAAACATAATTCTGCAATAAAACTAAGTCGGGAAAAAAACGTGAATTTACTGCTTCATAGTCCACAGTTGAACTGATGACGCAATTAAAATTGCTTTCTTTGATAAGCATCAATGCTATGTAGGCTAGGAAGGGGTTTAACTCTCCTAACTTTTTATTAGCAAGATTTTAGTTCTTTTAAAAATTCTCCTATGACTTTCAGAGAAAAATTTTACCACAATAGATGTTACATATAGGTTTGTATACAATGAATACAATTTCATGTAGTTTTTATTTGTTATCATATTCTAATTTTCTGAGGTCAATATTGATTCCGAGAGTTTTCAATCATGTGACAAGAACTTCAAGATCTATAAAAGTACTTTGACTTGGTAGATATATATGAATTAATTAATGTATACTTATTCACTGAAGTATTAGATATATTTTTATATTGTCCACATATATAAAAATGATTCTAAACATTTTATCCTGCATCTGTGTTCATACTTTCTCCCCTGCCCTAAAGAAAAAGTCATTGTCCATTAGCCCTGAAATTTATGAATAATAGCATCAATTTTCAATTAATACTTTTTAAACATATTATGCACGATACTCAAGTTTGCAAAAAGTTAAATTTTTGAAGGCAATTGATCCCCAATTTTGTCTTCATCTGCCAAGATACCTATCTTTGAATCTATAGCTTTTATAGAGTCTGTGAAATAGACAACACACAAAATAATGACTTTTGATTTATATTGATCATTTCTAATCTTTTAAATTTGAAAAAAAAAGTTGAAATAAATGTTTTGTACATGTGTCATTTTGATATGCATGAATATAATTTTAGAATAACTCCCAGATTTGAGAGATAAAGGGTGCATTTTAAAAACTTTGAACAGTATTGACAACTTAAATCCAATAAAAGTTGGCCAATTCTCATTGACAATAAAAATATATGAGAGGTTGACACAATGTTTTGTCTTTTCTTTATTTCTATGTGATGAAAAAGACTTGATATACTGTGTTAGTTTTCTGTTGTTGCTATAAAAAATTGTCACAAATTTAATGGCTTAAAAATAAAAAGTACTTCAGTTTAGAAGTTCAGCACAAGTTTCACTAGACTAGTGTCAATAGTCTAGTGACTATTGGTGTCAATAGGGCTGCATATATTTACGGAGCCTATAGGGGAAATTGTGTTTCCTTTCCCTTTCTCAATTCCAGAGGACTTCTAAATTCCTTGCCTCATAACCCCCTTCCTTCATCTTAAAAATCAACAATGTGGAATTTCCCTGTGATTTTCTTCAATAGTCACATTGTCCTCTGATTCACTCTTCTTTTTCTGTCTTTTACTCATAAGGACCCTAAGGTTGAAGTATAAAATTATTCACCAAAACAACTTCACCCTCGAAGAGGTATGGATATGTCTTTCTTCTGAAATTAAAATGAAAAATTTGACAAAAGATTTTATTTAAAGGTCTTGAATATACTGTTTATTCAAAGATTAACTATTCAAAGACATTTGTGATACAGTCTTTCATTTCATTCAATAAACATTTTTTTGCCTTATCATTAACTTTATTAGCTTTTCAATGCTAAGTTTAATATCCTTTAGTTTAAAGCTAAATAAATAAATAAACTTCCCTGCTGCTGTTAACCATAAAATTTGGTAAATGGAAAGTTCTGTTTAGCCTACATCAAATTCAGTTCATTGTATTCATATGGTTTACAATGGGCTACAAGGAAGGATTGAGTGGGAATTAAATTTATAACTATCTTCTCATTGAGATTTGAAGATTTGATATTTGCTTAGAAGTAAAGCATCAAAGAATGTATTTAAGTGTAAGAGCAAAATATATTTGAAGACAGAATATTAAAGTTTACTATTCATATCTATCTGTTATATATTGCTATATATTTCAGTTATATGTTGGAAATAAAAATACTGATAAGAAATAATATGGTTAATATGTTATATTTACACCTATTAGGTCATATTAGAAGGGAACCAGTAAATTACAAAGAAAATACATACACATTAAAATTCATCTAATTTTTTCTGAAAACTGCAAGGTCATAATTTTGAATCTGTGTTTTGAAACAGAACAAAGCAAACAGAAATATGGAAGAGGAAATGGTAGTAAGGACATATTCCTTCCACATCTGATACACATACATTACACTATGTATTTTTTTCTCTATCCCTCATCATAAACCTGAAAATTGAATTAGCATTTTATAATGTGTAAGATCCTGATTAACATAGTGATTTTAATTGAGAAAACACCTTCTTAGTTTTTTGATTTATAAATTATTTTTATTTTTATTTGATGGCATTCGTAATCAAAGATCACATATTTGGTTGATCATAAATTCAAGAGAATATTTTACTGGACTAAATGAAAATTTCATTCTCTTGATGCAAGCAGAACATTTCTTTTTCCTATATAACACCATTAGGCTTCTCTATGAAAAAAGAAACAACAGGAGATATCTGTAAATAGTATGAGATTTTGTAAAATTGTCTCAGGAGACCATGGGGATGCACAATTACATATTCTGTATGGCAGGCTGCAAGCCAGGGACCCCAATGAAGGTCCTTGATGAGTTCCCCAGGAGGTGCTGGCTGTTGAAGTAGAAATGGGAATTCTCTCCCTGAATGCTGAAATCACTTATCATTTTAAGGCCTTCAACTGATTTTAAATGTATCAGCCATCTATGCAATCAACTCACTGATAATTAAAGTCCATGAAATGCCCTTGTAGTATCATTAGCCCAATGCTTCCTTGACCAAAGAATTGGACACAATTACATGGCCAAAATGGTACATTAGCCTAATATCACAGTCCACTCCTTGTCAACTTGGCAGCCATACACATCACCTTAAACCATACTTAATCTCTAAATAAAAACTATAACACGCACATATATATATATTTTTTTTTTCTTTTTTTTTTTTTTTGCCTGCCTGACAATACTCACCTGTCCTGTGAACAACTGGAAATGCAATAAACCCCTCAAGAATACTGTGCAAGTCCTTGGGTAATATTCACTCTTAAACTTGACAGCCTTAAAAACTATCACATGAACCTCATACAACTTATGTCATATGAGCATGGAATAGGAAAGAGAAGAAAATTAAGATATTTGTTTTATGTACATACACAAATGTAATCATAACAAAAAAGGAAGAAATATTCATGACCATTACAGTCCTCGTTTCTGTAACTGGACACATGGTTGAAAGTTGTATTGATCACTACATTTTCCCACTATTCAGTCCATGTTCACCCTCAGCAAGCACCTCAGCTTCTGGCCATTCTGGAAGATTCTGGGTCTTTGTTAGTCCTGCCTGGATATTTTGTGGTAGTTTTCCATTGACTTTAATCACAGGGCATGAGAGTACTAAGAGACGCCCTAGGGGATCTCCTGTATTGCATGAAAACTGTTTTTTTACCAGCATTTTATTCCCATGCATTTGTAGGCCCATTTCCCATTGATAAACTCAATCTCCCCAGGCAGTACAATAATTCCCTTCTTTGATTCAGAGGCATGAGCAGACCAAAGCAGCCAGGTGGCAGTCTTAACTTCCAGTTAAATGGAATCATTGTGTTCACTCATGGGAGCACTGATCCTTTTGGAACCAAGACCTGTAAATCAGAATTGTTTAAAGTGCAGTGACAGGAAGCAAAAATTTTCCTAATGGATCACTAAGGGTAATAGTAAGTGGTGCCACTCCCATTTACACCTCTTGTTTCTTGGACTCATGAATCTTGGCTATTGGAGAAACAGCACCATAGTGGATGCTAATTTAGAGCATACACAGCCTCCTGGAGAACATTAAACCAGTATGCACGGTATTGCCACCAGTTGGCGCCATATTTGAGTCTTCAAAAGACCGTTTCACCATTCTATCAACCCAGCTGCTTCAGGATGATGGGGGACCATGGTAAGACCAGTGAATCCCATGAACATGTGCCCATTCTGCAACATCATTTGATATGAAGTGGGTTCCTTGATCAGAAGAATGCTGTGTGGAATACCATGGTGGTGGATAAGACATTCAGTGAGTCCATGGATGGTAGTTTTATAAGTATTGCATCCAGGAAAGTCAAAGCCATATCCAGAGTATTGAGTCTAATACAGTAAGAACAAATTGCTGTTCCTACCATGATATAAGTGGTCCAATGTAATCAATCTGCTACCAAGTAGCAGGCTGGTCACATCAGGAAATTGTGCCATATTGGGGGCTGTGTGGATCTCTGCTGCACTCAACAGTGTCTGTAGCCAGGTTTGCCTTGGTGAGGGGAAGTCCATGTTGCTGAGTCCATGCATAAACTCCATCCTACCACTGTGATCACTTTGTTCATGAACTCACTGGGCAATGTAATGACAGGAGTAGCTGGGGAAAGAGGCTGAGTGCTATACACACAATGGGTCATGGTATTAAAATCTTCCTCAGTTGATGTCACCCTCTGGTGAGCGTTTACATGGGACACAAATATTTTAATATTTTGTGCCCACTCAGAAAGGTCTGTCCACATACCTCTTCCCCAGACCTCTTTGGCAACAATTTTCCTAAAGGAAAACATAAATGTTTTTGACCACCCAGACAAAGTATTGGCAATAGCCCATGAATCAGTGTATAAATGCATTCCAGTCACTCTCCTTCCAAGCAAAATGAACAACCAGGTGCATTGCTCAAAGTTTTGCCCACTGGGAGGATTTCCCGTCACCCCTGTCCTTCAGGGATATCCCATAAAATGGTTGCAGTGCTGCAGCTGTCCACTTTCAGTTGGTACCTACATGTCATGCAGAACCATCTGTAAACCAGACCTGAGTTTTCTCTTCTTCAGGCAACTGATTATAAGGAACTACCCAAGAGGTCATAGCTGTGGGCTGGGAAATAGAAGGTAACGTGGCAGGAGTGGGGTCTGTGGGCATTTGGGACACTTCCTCATGTAACTTACTTGAGCCTTCAGGACCTGCTCAAGCCCTGTCTCCTATATACCGTTTCCAGTTTATGATGAAGTGCTACTGTGCACACTCAACATTAAGGTTTGGCAAATCATACAATACCCAGCTGATTATAGACAACTCAGTTGTCATGGTAACTTGGTAGCCCATAGTGAAGGATTCAGTCTCTACTATGGCCAAGTACCAGGCCAAAAGTTGTTTCTCAAAAGGAAAGTAGTTATTTGTCAGGGTTTTGCTCCAAATTCCTAAGGGTATGTGTTGTGATTCTCCTATTTGGGGCCTGCCAAAGGGTCCAGATGGTGTCTCAATTTGTCACTGACACTTCCAGCACCATTAGATCTGCTACCTGGACTTGTCAGAGTCTCCTTTTGTTCCAGTCCCCACTCAAAATTAGCA
Source organism: Tolypeutes matacus (assembly GCA_026826555.1). Taxonomy (NCBI): domain Eukaryota; kingdom Metazoa; phylum Chordata; class Mammalia; order Cingulata; family Chlamyphoridae; genus Tolypeutes; species Tolypeutes matacus. Next base: position 5,804,250 of record JAKSZT010054416.1, on the reverse strand, counting down.
AATTTTCTGGCCATTTGGTAAGTGGGCCAGAGTAGCACACCTAGATGAGGAATATGTTGTCTCCAAAATCTTAAGAGGCCAACTATGCACTGTGCCTCTTTTTTGGTCATAAGGGAGGCCTAATACAACATCTTATCCATCACTTTAGAAGGGATATCTCAACATGCCCCACACCACTGGACATCTAGAAATTTCACCAAGTTGGAAGGTCCCTGTATTTTTGTTGGATTTATCTTCCATCCTCTCTCATGCAAATGCCTACTGATAAGTCTAGAGTAGTTGTTACATCTTGCTTACTATGTCCAATCAGCATGATATCATCAATATAATGGACCAGTATGATGTCTTATGGGAGAGGTAGTCAATCAAATCCCCTGCAAACAATATTATGACATAGGGCTGGGGAGTTGATATACCCTTGAGGTAAAACAATGAAAGTATATTGTTGGCCTTGTCAGCTGAAAACAAACTGTTTCTGGTGTTCCTTACTAATGACAATTGAGAAAAAAGCATTTACCAGATCAATAGCTGCATACCAGGTATCAGGGTATGTGTTGATTTCTCAAGCAATGACACCACATCTGGAAAAATATCTGCAATTAAAGTCACCACCTGGTTAAGTTTATGATAATCTACTGTCATCCTCCAAGATCTGTCTGTTTTCTGCACAGGCCAAATAGAAGAGTTTAATGGGTATCACCAGCCCTTCATTTTTCAAACTCTGATGGAAGCACTGATCTCTACAAACCCTCCAAGAATTCAGTATTGGTTTTGATTTACTATTTTACTAGGTAGGGGGTAATTCTAGTGTCTTACACTTGGCCTTTCATAAAATAATAACCTTCACTCCACAAATAAGAGAACCAATGTGGGAATTCTGCCAGTGTTTGTATATATCTTTTCCAATTATGCATTCCAGAACTCAGGAAATAACCACAGAATAAGTCCAAGGATGCACTGGACCCACTGTGAGATGAACCTGACCTAAAACTTCATCGATCACCTGACCTCCATAAACCACTACTCTGACTGTTGAACCACTGTAATGTTTGGTTCTCCTGGAATTCATGTCACTCTGAGCCAGTATCTGATAATACCCAAAATGTCTAATCATTTCCCTTTCCCCAGTGTACAGTTACATTGGTAAAAGGCCATAGGTCTCTTTAGGGAAAGCTACAAAGAAGATTAACAGTATAAATTTTTGGCAGTGTAACAGAATCCTTGCCCAAGGGGACTTGGCATTCCCCTCATTTAAGGGGTTCTGGATCTGAAACTGTCACAATTCTGGAAATCTGTGACTCTCTGTTTCTGTAAGTCAAGTTAGGCTTTGGTACACTCAACCTAGAATTTTCTGATTATACAGATCAAGTAGGAATTTAGTAGACTGCCCATCTATTTTAAATCGAAGTAGCCTGTGATCTGTTAGCCAATGCCATAGGTCTCTGTGACTCGGACTATTTTGTTTGCTGCTTTGAGTCTGCTTTTCATTGTGGTAGCTATGCCCACTTTGTCTTTGGCAATTAAATTATTCTTGGGGGGATATGTTGGTGTTTGTGATATATTTATGAAATAATACACAATATAGTGTGAATTAGTATGATTTTTATTTGGATGTAGCATTTTCTTTTTTTTTTTTTTTTTTAAGATTTTATTTATTTATTCATTTATCCCCCCCTTGCTGCTTGTGCTCGCTGGGTCAGCTAACCACGCCGTGCGGGCGGGCTTGCCTTCACCAGGAACCCGGGGCCTCCCATATGGTAAATGGGAGCCCTACTGATTGAGCCACAGCCGCTTCCCTGATGTAGCATTTTCTGAGTGCAGTGGATAACTGCCTGCAAAAATGTTGGTAAGGATGGTGGAGATGTTTTTATGATACCATAGGAAAACTCGAATTTCTAAATGTTTGCTGAAAATGATGATTTGAAAACATGTTGAACTGTGTTAGGTTATCAGGTATTGAAATTATGAGAAAGTTGTAAAAGGTAATTTTGAATAATTCTGAAATTTAATTTAAAGACATGCAGATTTTCAGTGTCATAAAACTATCTGCTGCTATATTCTGAGAAGGGGTCCATGGTTTTCACCTCACTGGCAAAGGAGTCTGTGGAACAAAAAAGATTAAGAACCCCTGATCTACAATAAACCATGTCTATTTTCTGGACTCTCAACCTCAGGCAGTACAGGTCATTTTTTGGTCCATGTTTTAGCCAGCCACCTGAACAAACTGTTTAGAGCCCTTTTCTAACCTCTTGACCTACAATACTAAATCCAGATTCCTTGCTTGGTGAACCCATATCAATAAACTCAGCCTGATCCAACTTTATATTCCTTCCACTATTATCCCATCCTCTCAATATCTATTCCCACATATATTCCCCTGATTTATCTCTATATAAATTGGAAAAATCATGCAATTCTTTTAGAGTATAGCATACTTCCTCATGGATCACACTTTGTACTTCACTATTGGGGAATTGATGTTACTTTAGTCTAGTTATAGGTCTGGAAGAAAAGAGGTGTGGTGTGGATGGGAAAGGAGAATCATTAGAAGTGTCTTCCAAACCAATTACTTCTCTGCATTCTGCTGAGTTTTCATCTGGTCTGAAAGGATTAATCTTTTCAGGTGGGGATTGGAAGAAAGACTCCTGGTGGAGGGTGGAGTTTGGGTGGTTGTCTTCTCAGGGCAGAGAGAAGGTCAAATTCCTTCAGGCAGGCTTGAGGTTAGGTGGTCCTTTCGCCACGGTGGGGAGGAGGTTGAGTAGCTGTCTCCTTAGGGCAGACCATTGCAGGTTTATCTGGCAAAATCTCAGCAGAATTTAGGGTTTCAGTGTTTCCACTGACATCATCATCAACCCATATGTCTCCATCACAATCCTCAGGATTCCACTCCTTTCCAATCAATACCCTCACTTTAACAACAAACACCCAGAAAGATTAGGATTTTAGTTTCAGTTGTAACTCTGCTATTCACATAATGAGAAGTTATGTCTGGTTTTCAGAGATCTCAAGTCTGTGGCTACATGAAACAAGATTTTCTTTCAGGGCACACATAAAAAAATTCATATCATTCATGAGGTGCTGAAGTTACAAATTTGAAACTTTCAGCTCCTCCCTTTCTTTTGTAACTGTATCCAGGTATTTAGGAACAGCCAGCCAACATTAATGTAACTCTTAGCTCCACAAAACTCTATTAAGGTGTTAAAGTCATGGTCATCTAGAACCTGTTCTCTTATAAACATGGAAGTTGTCATATTCAGCGGTGATATGTTGTGTACCTATATTGCCAACTGATGCAATGGACTGTCAGTGGCCTCTTAATTATTGAAAGCAGAGCCATTAGCTCCCTTGAATCTAATCAGAGTAGAGAATAGCAAAACAACCAGAACTAATTCAAAAATCCCATTTTTAGAATTCTGTTTCTAAAGAACCACTCCCAGTACCAAGGTGTGTTAGTCAGGGTTCTCTAGGGAAACAGAAATGACAAGAGATAGCTGTAAATAATATGAGATTTTATAAAATTGTCTCACATGAACATGTGGATGCACAAGTCCAAATTCCATGGAGCAAGTTGTAAGCCAGGGACCTTGTTGAAGGTCCTTGATGAGTTCCCCAGGAGATGCTGGCTATCTGAAGTAGAGATGGGAATTCTCTCCCTGAACGCTGAAATCAGTTCTCCTTTTAAAGCCTTCAACTTGTTGGATGATTTGTCACTCATTGCTGATGGCAATATCCTCAGATGATTTTATATGTATTCAGCCATCTATGCAACTAAACTCACTGAAGATTAAAGTCCATGAAATGCCCAGTGCTTCCTTGACCAAAGAATTGGACACCATTACCAGGCCAAGTTGACACATTAGCCTAACCATCACAAACATGATATAAAATTGCAGGATTATTTTATTATAATAAGTAAAACCTAAGGCCAGATTACTGAATACAGATTTAAAATGACTGTTAACATCATGTTTTGTGATTAATTGCAATTTTACACACTTGATAAATAGTTTATTAGTGTTGAATAATTTCAGTATCTTTAAATCCAAATATTATCTTAGATTTAGTTTATTTTTCTGGGGAAAAAAAACTAAGACTTTAAATGAAAAATCACAAAATTATGATTCTTTCACTTTCTAAGCTAATCATTGGTTCATGTTAAGTACATTATTTCAGACAAGCAGAATCTAATATTTGTACTGAATGATTAACTTATTGAATAGTATCAGAAAGTCTTAGAGTTAGAGTTAAAATCCCTCTTGTTATGCAGATGTGGTCTCTCTCTAAACCAAACTCAGTAGATTAACTCACACCTTCACCATGGGTATGGACATGACTTCTGGGTATAAGTCTCCCTGACTCCAAGGGATTAATACCAAGTGTTAACCAGTGATTCATTTGAAAAAAGACCTTGACCAAAGAGGGGAAACATTAAATACAGAAGAATTTTTGTGGCTAAGAGTTTTCAAATTGAGTCAGGAGGTCATTCCAGAGGTTATACTTACGCAAGTCTCAGGCGGAACCCACTAACTGCCACAGTAAACAAAGCCTCTAAACAAGAGCACATTTGAGGGCTCTAGAGACATCTGGACACTATAGGCAAGGCATATGACCACATGAAATCAGCATGCCTACAGTGGGCCTTACCTTAGACTATATGATAGCCTATTTCCCCAGTGTAACAGAGTGAGTCTCATTTATAAGTTCCCTACACTTGGTTCTGCGGTCTCTTTTATTTGAATCTATAATTAGCACTATATCCATTAAATATATTTGTCCCAGACCTTAAATTTTTGGTCTGTTCATATGCCGGTTGAGCCCTGAATCTCAGCAGAGTTGTGGCCAACACCTTTTCTTCAGTTCATCAGACTCACCCAGGACAACTAATAAAATGATGATGATGGACAACCCCCATCCAAAAAAACAAAATGTATCTACAACTGCAAGCAAAACAATTTCTTCCCTCTGCCCCGTAAGATCTCAAAGCCCTCTCAATCTGAAGCAGAACAGGCGTCACCATCCCCAAATACTTAAGATTAGGAATGAACAAACCTAAGAGGGGAATGCAAAAATGGATCAAAGTAGAATCATTATCATTGTAGTAATGGAAGTACTTGTAACAGGGATACGAAGGTAGAGGTTACCAGAGGTTCTGAGGTGAGGGTGAGATAAGAATAGATGGAACACAGGGCTTTTTAGAGTATTAGAATTGTTCTTCATGATATTGAAATGACAGATGAAGGCCATCCTGTATTTAGTCAAAACATACAAAAACTCTACAGTGCAAAGTATAAGCCATAATATAAACTATAGTTCTTGGTTAGTAGCAATGCTTCAATATTGGTTTATCAATTGTAACAAATGTGCCACACTAAAATAAGATATTATTAATAAGGGAAAACATAGGAAGCAGTGGGGTGGAGTGCATGAGAATGTTTTTGATGTAACTTTTCTGTAATTTAAAACTTCTTAAAAATAAAATTTATTATATGAAAAAAATCAAATGTGAGAAAATAGGTAGAGCTAATTCTACCAATTAACCACAAAAAATAGATTAATCATGAACCAAATGTCTCTCTGTCAATCTTTACTGCCTTTTTCAACTTTCAGAATAATCCAACTCTACACTAAGTTGTCATATTAATTATTTTTATAATACTAAGATAGTCATTCCCAAGCATTCAGATATAGAGCAGTAGGTATAAATATTACAAAGTCAATCTTGCTATTATTGTGTCCCAGCCAGATTAAAAGTCTGACAGAATTCCGAATAAGTGAGATGACAATACACATATAGTATAGTATTTTCAATTAGTATTTTAACTATGCTTTGTGAAATCTAATGATTTTTTTTATTTTTGAAAAAGAGAATTATCACCAGAATTATCTTCTCCTATGCGTAGCAATTTATAAGATAAAATGCTTTGATCTACAACTGCATTACAAAAACCCAATTGCCACATGCTGTTAATGGAAGTCAGTAATGGGAAGCAGACTGTGATGATATTAAAGCAATTAAATAACAGAATATTAGAATGAATTCCAAAATATCACAAATGAATACCAGAATTTTAGATAATACGGTAGATTGTTATAATGTTTCAGTGTTTGCTTTTGTTTTACTGTTTTGCTGTTGAATAATATTACTAGTATAAGTATATTTCCTATTCAATAGAATCCAAATTTTGTCCCAAATGATAGCATTGCATTCATTATACTGAATGAAATTTCTTCCCGTTCTAGATATGGCTTGATACTTCTGCATCATTTTCAAACTGGAACTATTTTATTAACATTTGCTTTTCTCACTATATTTACAAACTAATAACTAAGTATTAAATCTTAGTAAACTTCCAAAATTATTTTTAAAAGTGTCCAAAGATTCAAAGTAGTAATTATATTGTTATTAAAAAAAAAAAGTAGAGCAAAATTAATGTTGCGAAATGAAGCTATTACTTTAGACAGCTATGAAAATTTTCTTTTTGAACACAAGGTAATCTACCATCTTGACAGAAAAATTTCCATTCATTTCACCCAGCACCTCTACTTCAATCATGTTCCTCCCTAAACTGGAACAAAAAAAGAAAGTAGAGTTTCTACTGTAGATCACAATATACCTTTGCATAAAATTAGATTGCCCAGCTCTGATGGCAAGCACATTGATGAAGATGATACTTCTAGATGTTTCCCTGGTATAGTCTATTTTAGCCCTTGTAGCAGTTTGGCATTATTTCTGAATTCCAAAAATAGATGTTGGATTATGTTTGTGAGCTGATCTTTTTCCTCTGAGCATATTAGATTAATTTGGATTCAGAAGCTTCACTTCTACTTGATTAAATAATGATTAAGGGTTTGATTGGGCTGTGTCAGTAGGATGTTGAGTCCCTGTCCCCTTTGTGGGTGGGGACTCACAAAGAAACTACACCACAGAGAAGGGAGGTTGGACTTTTTGAGCTGGAACCCCAGGAAGTAAGCACACAGAGGAGCTAGGTTGTGAGGAAGGAGAGAAGGCCCTGGGAAAAGATAAGAGCTGATCGCCTGACAGTCTACATCTGGCCTAGTGGAGTGAGCACAGCAGCTGAGCCCAGAGGTAAATGGAACCCAAGAAGCCTGAACTCTTGGCAGACATTGGCAGCTATCTTGCCCCAATACATGGCAATAGACTTTGGGGAGGGACTGTAAGCTTCTACTCCAAATAAATATCCTTTATAAAAGCCAACAGATTTCTGGTATTTTACATCAGCACCCCTTTGGCTAACTAATACAGCCCTAAATTCAATTACTAGCTAGATATCATCATGCTAGAAACATAAAACAACAACAACAGGTTTTACCTTATTAATGTGCTTCACGTTTATAATTTGTCCATTCATTCTTTCATTCCAATTTTCTTTAATGAATGTTTCTCATATTCAAGGCAAAGTGTGGGGTTCAATGATAAATCAAACATATTTCCTTTCCTTAATATTTTCATTCTGTAATGGAAAGCATAAGACAAAAGCTGGGCTAAGTTTAACAAAAGAAAATGAATAAAATACAATAGATTAGTTCACCTCAGCTATACTAACACATTGAGAGAATAGTTTATAAACAGCAGGTTCTAAAACCATCATAATTTAAAATAAAGTCATTTAACTGCAACAGCAGGTTTTTTCTGATGTTCAGTGTTGAGAAACTGAGCCATAAATATTAAATAATTTCTCTAGGATCAAAATCAGTTATTGAATTTATATTAGAATATAAATTCTAAATTATTGCTTAGCAAGTAGGACAAAACCACTATTAGTTTTTGAATTCACAAAAACTTCTCCACAATGCTTGGATAATGAAATATTATTAGACTAATGATTTTGGAATTGATCGTAATTATTACAGGCTATGAGATGAATAAGGGAAACTAGGTATTTTATTGTCATTGTTGTTGTTTGTGTGTGGAAGGGATTCCTAAGAACAATAAGAATAATATTAAAAATACAAATATGTATACAAATAAGAGAAATGCAATGTGGACACATTACATTCTATTGGAAGAAGGTAAAGACATTTAACTCCATAGGCATGGTAGAAAGTCATCACTTTGGGTTTCCACAATCTTCTACAAAATAATAGCCTTTGGTCATTTTGAACACTATCGTCACTTTTCCCGTGATAAAATTCATGAGAAACTGGACAGTAAAAGCTTCTGCAAATAGACTGGGACATTTGTCATAATTCTAATAAAAGCTTAATGAAACTTAAAACTATCTCATATATCCAGATGGACTAAGGTTGTATTATAATACTTACTCTTGCTGTAGTTACTTCAGCTCATCCTGCTGGTTTCCATAAAATCAATATGTCAGTGTGACATGCCCTGTGGCAATCTAGTGTTTCCTTCAAAATCAGTGCTCACCAATGATTTGTTTGGGCTCCTCAAAAATAAACATGAATGACTATGCAATGTGAATCTCATCGCTTATAAAATGTTCAAGAAACTTTGTTTCAAATGGCAGCATCTACAGCTACCTGTCTCCTCCTCCCTAAGACAACACATTTTTCCTGTTTACATGGTATATAAAATTCTTGTTTAGTGATTGGTCAATTACTGGAACAATCTCAATCATTCTTACAGAGCTTTTACTGTGTCTTTTTTCTTCTTTCAGGAATATGCCTTAAAAGCATAAGCTAGATTTTCTTTTCTGTATCTATATTCATAAATCCCCCTTCCTGATGGAGGCCATTTTCTCAGCTTCCTATCTAACAATTAAAAGATCACCAGCAATCATAATCTAATATAGCCAAAGAATTTAAAGAATCAAAATGTTTCCACATGGGAAGCAGGTGCTCAACCACTTGAGCTACATCCTCTCCCCAAAATCCCTTTTAGCAAAAATGATTTTTATCATTTTCCTTTTGTTTCTTTAACATTGTAAATAAATTTAATACTAGTTAAGGCAAAGGTTATTTCTTAGCACTTTTTATTCTAATCCTCTTAAGTAATTAGTTAAGTATTTAAGAATCACAAGATTCTATTTTCTTATGAAGATTTATTGGAGTAAAAAATTGTGTGTGTGAAATGCCTATGACAATGTTCTAGTAGTATAATATACAGCACTTATAAAATAAGTATCTAATGGCAAATATTTTATGAATGTGAAAAAGAAACTGAATAAGCTTATAAATCTGGAAGATATATTTACAAAAAATATATAATATATAAATAATTGAAAGATTATTATAATTTATATTTCTCTTAATATAATATCATGTGATGATATGACATTCTATAACCAAATAGAAATTATGTTTCTGCATTCTATCCTACCAAAGCATTATCATGTATATAACCAGTGATTTGTACACATTAATATGTGATGAACTTAAAAATGTTGTGACACAGCTATTAAAGAAATGGAAATCCTTTTTCTCAGACACTTTAGAAGGGAGCAGATAAGTTCCAGAGGGAGACCATCACATGTTATGCAAATGTGAACTTGATACTATACTCAATTGCAAGTACAATGAGTTCTTCCAAAAGAACCGAATGTGTGCGTGATATCAGGAAAAAAGAGAGAAAACTCTAGAGAAAAAGGCAAGCTTGTCTTAAGAAAGGACTCTAGAATCTTATTTATCTTTAGTTCACCAATGTTTATATAATGTTCACTGTGTAATAGCTTAAACCCCACACTCCCAAAAAAGTGTTTTATTAACCTCTGTAGTTCTTTGGGTCCTATAATGCAAGTAACTTGTATCAGAGTACTAAAAATAGAACAAAATAAAAGAAAAAAGATGACAAAGAAGGAATCATTCTCTTTGAATTTAGAATAAGAGGCAGTAGAGTGGGGGTTCTTAAACTTTTTTGTTCCACGGACCCCTTTGCCAGTCAGGTGAAATGAATACTATTGTAATATATTTATTGCATACATTCATAAGTGAAGGAAATGATGGAATTCAGTTAGAAGTAAGAGAAAATAAAGATAAGTTGATTTTTTTTTCAATTCAAGTTCACAGAACTCCTGAAATCTTTCCCTCTTGTTAAGAACCCCTGCGGTAGAGGAATCAGGGGCAAAACAAGGGTGTCCTATAAAACTATGATAGGTATTTTTAACCGCCAAACAGAGATGGTAGCTTAGACATCACTTAATAGTTCTACAATTTTATCTTTGCAGTCTTAAAGTTTATTAAGTTCTAAAAAACAAATAAAATACATTGTTTTACCTTGCTAAATTCAAATCTATATCAGTGATTACTCATATGATTGTTTCATTTTTAGGTCCTTTAAATTGAAAACAATATCCCTGGAAACGTCAATATAGTATATTAATTTCCAATTCTAGGAAATAGAACTTAAGTACCTTTGTTTTCTTTATGAGAAGTGTCTAGTGAGTAATAATATAAGACTTTGGATCAAGACCACACTTTTCTTATTTCCTATAAAATAGACATTTTGTATTTAAAGATATGCTGATTTTCCTATACATTTGAAATATTTCTAAAATGTGATTTTTTTTCAATAATTTTCTACACAATTTAACATATCTGCAGCCCTTCTGTCATATTTTAATAATAAGTTGTACCATTTCTGATTTCAAGTTGGCTGGGAAATAGCCAATGAAGAATAGATGAGCCCATCTTCAAGGACATTTTCACAATATCCCAAAGAAAAATTTTCTGGAAATAGATATGTGAAAGCAAGTCAGCCCACACTTAATTTATACAGCTTCATTTCCTCAAGATAATTTGAAATCACCCCAGTAATATATTTTTTCCAGGTGGTCCTGTAAAATGCTTTTGTTGGAGACCTTAGGGTTCTTAACTCTCTTCACGAAGGGAAGGAGGACAGCTTCACTTTGTTTTTAAAGTAGTAGAATGCTCATCATCTCTTACAAGAAAAAGAAAGAATAGTGTTCATTGTGAGTGTGACTTTTTAGTCGCTACTCCACTTTTTTCAGGCTCTTAAATCGCTAAAAGTTTGGGTAATAGTAGGAAATTTCAGACGTGCACTGGAACATGAATCAAGTCTTCAAAGTTAATGGTGAAATAGTATTGTGCGTGAATCTAGGTGCTCTGATGAATGGTTATTTTCTGTAAACGTTGAAAGGTTGACGGTAGTTGCTTTGTATAGATACGGGAAAAAAAGCAAGTTGATACCAATCCTATAAAATTGTTCTTTTAATGGTAGGGATTAAAAAAAAAAAAAAGACAAAGAAGTACTGACTCTAAGTTCTGGAACATACTTTTGGGAAACTTCTAATTAATTTCTAATTGACTCACATTAAAAAAGAGTTAGAAAAGAGAATAAAGTAGAACAAAATTTGTTTTTCCTATCTTATGATTAAGATAATAGGGTTGAGAATTTAGTGTAATGGAATACTAGCCTATGTTTATACACTTTTAAGCTGTTGCATCTAAAATAATCAGAATCAGAACCCAACTCCAGATGTAAATTTGCTAAGATTATGATATCAGGCAAGGTCTCTTTTCTGAAAATAAAGCATTAAAAATATTGTTATTTGTATGAAAAATAGATCTGATTTGTAAATGAACTGTATATTCTCTAGCAAATGAGGTTGATTAGTTCACTGGGACAAGAAATAATGTTGGTTTATTGAGGGATGACTATTCAGTCATTCTAACATTGAATGGTCTGAGTATTCTTATTTATTTTCCATCTTCTTTAAGATGGGCTTAATTTCTTGTTATTTTTATCAGCTTATTCAACTAGATTAGGCTGTCTTTCCCTCAAATTATGGAAAAAGTAAAGAAAAAAGGGGAGAGGGGTTGTTTCTTAAGCCAATAACCATAGTAGTCTTTTATATCTATTTCATAATCAATTTAAAATTTGTTTTTCCTGTCATTGAAGATTCCAGTTAATAGCCAAAACATATGTGTGATCTTTCAGGCCCAACTACAGGGAACTAAAACTGCTTTACCTGGCAGTCCTCATGAAGGAAAGCTGTCCTCCTCACACCAGACTTTGTTCACAGCCAGTATATTGCAGTGTCTAATGGGAGTTATGGTCTTGGACTCAGGCCCCTCTGGCCAACCCTTTAAGGATATCTGATTTTCAGCCCAGGCATCGCCTTTGATGCCTTTTATCAGGTACTTGAAACTGAGACCTTCCTCAAACACCTCTGTTGAGATTTCTTATGGTGGAGAGAGGTAGCTTGAAGATAATTTTCACCATTGTGTCTCAGTACTCAGGACATTTGAACACCTATCCCATGCATGCCCCCTTCCCCTCCTCTTGGCCCCCTAAGTCTATAAAATAGCAGAAGCCTTTTGTTTGCTCCTTCAGCAGTAAGACACTGTCCCATGTCTTCCCAGACCCATATTGCTCTCCCCTGGAGGTGTCCTTCCATGGGAAAAATGGAGCCAATGCTTTCTCCACATAAACCATTTGCTTTAATCACAGTAAGTGGTAAAAAAGCTTGACTTTCACATTCATTTGACTAATTTCCTGGTATAGCTATTCCAAAACCTGGTGGTTCAGCTCTTTCAGCTCTTGACAGCCTAGCTCTTAACAGTAGTCAGATATAAATAAATTAAAATAATTCAAAATTATTTTGAATAAGGTTGAATAAAAAAGCCAATTGGATAAAGAATGTTCTAAAATGACTTTTTATTTTTTATTGAAATCTAAATTTTTCTGTGCATTCCTTAAAATATACTGTTTTTTTTTTTTCAGGGTCCATGTATTTTAAAGCTATTATCTTTCCAATAAAGTTACTTTAAATATTTAAAACAAGAAAAGTGATCTGTCACAAGTTTTGAAAATCAGCATGTATGTATAACCCACTTTTTTCCTTAATATTTTTTAATTAGAGAAGTTGTAGGTTTACAGAAAAATCATGTAAAAAATAGAGCATGTACCCCCTCCATTATTTACTCTATGCATTAGTGTGGAAACTTTGCTACAACTGATCAATGAATATAATTGTGCTAATAGCTGTAGTTCATAATTTACATTAGAGGGTATTATTTTTTCCCAATATGCCACACTATTATTAACACCTTGCCATGTGTGGTACATTTGTTATAATTCATGAAAAAAACTTTTTATTATTGTACTATAAACTATAGTCATTATTTACAATACAGTACAGTCCTATGCTTAATCTTTTAATTTTTATTCTAGTATCACATATATCACCTAAAACTTCTCCTTTTAACCACCTTCAAATATATAATTCAGAGCTATTATGTACACTCAAAATGTTGTGCTATCATCACCACCATCCATTTCCAAAATTTACAGTCTAAATAGAAATTCTGTACAAATTAATGATTAACTCCTCGTTTCCTAACCTCAACCTATCTCATGGTAACCTATATTCTAGACTTTAACTCTTTGAATTTTGCTTATTCTAATTATCTCATTTCAGTGAGATCATTCAATATTTGTCCCTTTGTGTCTGGCTTATTTCACTCAACGTGATGTCTTCAAGGTTCATCCATGTTGTTGCATGTATCAGGACTTCATTCCTTTTTTCCACTGAATAATATTCCATTTTGTATATATGCCACATTGTATTTATCGATTCATTGGATGATGTAAACTTGGGTTGCTTCCATCTTTTGGCAATTGTGAAAAATGTTGCTACGAACATCATCGTGCAAATGTCTGTTCAAGTCCCTGTTTTCAATTCTTTTGGGTATATAACTAGTAGAGAGATTGAAAGGTAATATGGTAATTGTATACTTAACTTTCTGAGAAACTGCCAAACTGTCCTCCACAGTGGCTGCACCATTTAACATCACCACCACCAGCAAAGAATGAGTATTCCTATTTCTCCACATCCTCTCCAACATTTGTAATTTTTTGTTTTGTTTTTTGTTTGTTTAATAACGGTCACTCTATTAGGTGTGAAATGGTATCTCATTGCAGTTTTGATTTGCATTTCCCTAATAGCTAATGATGTTGAGTAACTTTTCATGTGATTTTCAATGATTTGCATATTCTCTTTGGAGAAATGTCTATTAGGTCTTTTTCCTGTTTTTAAATTGGGTTGTTTCTCTTTTTTATTGTTGAGTTGTAAGATTCCTTTAAATATTCTGGATATTAAATCCTTATTGAGTATGTGTTTTCAAAATATTTTCTCCCTTTGCGTATACTGTCTTTTTACTTTCCTGATAAAATCCTTTTATGCACAAAATTTTTAAATTTTGATGCAGTCTCTGTGACAGTTCGAGATTATTTTTGTGAATCCAAAAAAGAGAAAGATTATGTTTGTAAACTAATCTATTCTTCTGGGTATGATAACCTTTGATTATAATGGATTCAGTTGAGGTACCCTTGATTAAATTACCTGTTAAGATTAGGGCTTTGATTTGATCAAGTCAATAAGGCATGACTCAGGTTGAGTTTCTGCACCCTTGATGGGCCAATATAAAGGGATGCTCATTCAAGAAGATATGCAGGAATAGAAAGCTCTGTCACTTTTTATCCTGATGCCCTGGGGAGAGATGAGCCATTCACCTGATAGTTTGTAGCTAACCTTGGAAAGAGAACAGAATAGCTGAGACTGAAATAGAAGGCCCAGAAAAAAATGAGCCCTATAACAGGAGAGGGAGGAAACCTTGAGAGACAAGTCTTAAGCTAGCTGCAACTAAGAGAGAGGAAACCCAGAGAGAAATGGTGAACCCTCACAAAAATCAGCGACCATTTTGCTTCAATATGTGGTAACTGACTTTGGGAGAAAGCAACCTTACATTGGATTCTTTAGGGCCTTGTAACTGTAAGCTTTTATCCCAAATAAATACCTTTTATAAGGCCAACCGATTTCTGGTACTTTTCATCAGCACCCTTTTGGCAGACTGATAGTTTCCTTTATCTATTTTTACTTTTATTGTTTGTGCTTGGGCTGTAAAGTCTAAGAAACCATTGACTGACACAAGATCCTAAAGATGCTTCTCTACATTTTCTTCTATAGCTTTATAGTCCTGGTTCTTATATTTAAGTCTTTAATTGATTTTGAGTTGATTTTTATATATGGTATGAGATAGGGTTCCTCTTTCATTCTTTTACATATGGATATCCAATTCTCCCAGTGCCATTTATTGAACAGACTATTCTTTCCCAAATGAGGGGAATTGGCAATCTAGTCAAAACTCAATTGGCCATGAGAAAGGGCAAGATGGTGAAAAATAGCGAGCTCTAAGACTCAGTTATCCTACAGGGCAATTAGTAATCAGTAATATCTATCTAAATCACCTGTTTGGGGGAGCTCCAGAGACTAGAATAACACTGTACACCATCCAAGGAAGAACAGAAAGAAGAACTGGCCACTGTGGAAGCCAGTGTCCATCCCCTTTTCCTTGGCTGAATTTGGAAGCTATATTACCCAAAAGCGGGGGAGGAAGAGATGGCTGGGCACTGACTAAGGCTACTGATTAACAAATTCAGCTAGCTAGATTTCATTCTAAATACAACTAAAGTTTAAAACTGTCCAAGTCAGAAAGAAGCCGGCAGCCTCCATTTTAACTTTGCCCCCAGAAGGAGTGGAGGCTGAATTTATTGAAACTCAAAGTGACTTCTTGGATGGTAGGGATCGGCACCCAGGTCAGATTATGGTCTGCAGCCTGGGCTCCAGCCCCAACTGCCACAGGGGAAGTGGGTGGGTGGAGCTTCATCAATCTCTCAAGGCAACTAGACAATTTAAGCCTGCTTCGTTTAGTATAACTCCCACACCCTCAGCTGCAGGAGAGGAAGGTCCACATAGCTTCATAAGTTTCTGGGGCAATACAGGCAGTTTCAAGCTGCATGGCTAAGAGAACCATCCAAACCCTCAGCTCCAACCCTGCCCCTGGCAGGAGAGGAATGTGGGCAGACCTTCATCAGTCTCTGAGCAACTGTGGAAAGTTCCAGCCTGCACATATAGATTACCACTTGGACTCTCAGCACCTACCTTGCCCTTAGAAGGGGAAAAGAGGAGCAGAGCTTCATCAGTTTCTCTGGGCAACTGGGCAACACAGGCAGTTTCAACCTCCAAAGCTCAGATTACTGCCTGCACCCTGGGATTCCAATACTGCTCCCTGCAGGGGATAAAGGTGGCCAGAGTTTGATAGGGTTCTCTGGGCAATATAGTCAATTTCAAGCAGATCAGCTCAGAAAACAATTGGCAGTCTCTGTCTCAACCCTGATGTGGCTAATTTAGAGACACAGTTCCCTCCTGGAGTGGCAGGGAACATCTTGTTGAAGGGCAACTTTTCTGCAAGAAAATGGGGGAAGGATAAGGCACAGCATAGGTTGTGGCAGTTTATCTGGGATCTGTGTAACAGATTCATCCAGCAAGGCTGGCAGCCTCAGTCTCAATCATGTGCCAGACAGGGGCTAAATTGGCTGAGAATTAAAGGCATAGCACTACTTTGGGACTGCAGGGAACAGCTCGCTGGAGTGCCACCTGCTGGAAACACCAGGAAAGTACAAATTCAGGGAGTCATCGAAGAGAAATTGGGGGACCTTTAGGATCTCCTCCCCAGGGCCCATTGGAAAAGTTCTATACCCACTTCCTGAGTCCTTAAGCCTGTTTTGTCTGGGAAATCTGATCTAGAAAGACTGTCTCTGGAGGGACCCCCACCAAAATTAGCCCTTCAAGTAATAGCAGCTAGGAAAAAACAAAAGTTGTATTAAAAATATAGAGTCAAATAAAAAATAATCAGAACAGATTAATATTCCAGGGGAGGAACAGGAGAAAGGAAGCTTTCTCTTGGGAATGAAATAAGTGCACAAATGGTGCAATCTTACTATGCAAGCAAGAATTTGAATATGGAAATTGTACCATATATTCAAGGCAAGAATCAGGTGACTATGAGAAAAAAATCAGATTTGTTAAAATGAGCAATTATAAAGTACCAAAATAAGTTGAAACAATTGTCAAAGAGGAGCTTTAGCACAAAGTCAATCAGCAAGAAAGCCCTAGGCTAAAAAAGAGACACTGAACCCAGAATCAAGAAAATCTGATGCCAAGATTAGCAATAATCACAAGCCATATTAAGAAACAGGAAGACATAGCACAGACAAAGGAACAAATTAAACCTCCAGACAACATACAGGATTTGAGACAAGTAATTATTGATGTTAAAAATATCTCCTTAATAAATTCAATGAGATGACTAAAGAGATGAAGGATATTAAGAAGACATCGAGTGTGCACAAAGAATTTGAAAGTATGCAAAGAAAAATAACAGATCTTCTGGCAATGTAAGGCACAATAAAAGAAATAAAAATACACTAGAGGCATATAATAGCAGATTTGAAGAGGCAGAGGAAAAGATCAGTGAGCTAGAAATCAAGCTTCTGAAATCAAATGTACACAAGAAGAATTAGAGAAATGAATAGAAAAAAATTGAACATGGTTTCAGGGAATCAAATGACAACATGAGGCCCTAGAACCATAAAACTCCTAGAAGAAAATGTGGGGAAGCATCATCAGGATCTTGTGGTGCTTGGTGTTTTCTTGGACCATACACTCAAAGTACAGGCAACAAAAGAAAAAAATAAATGGTTCTTCCTCAAAATTAAATATTTTTGTGCTTCAATTGACTTTGCCAAGTAGGTGAAAAAGCAGTTAATTCAATGTAAGAAAATATTTAGAAGACACATATCTGATAAGCATTTTATCTACGTTGTATATAAAGAGATCATACAACTCAACGATAAAAAGACAAGCAACCCAATTAAAAAATTGGCTAAATACCTGACATTTTTCCAAAGAGAAAATAAAAATGGCAAAAAGCGCATGAAAAGATATATAAGATCACTAGCTATTAGGGAAATGCAAATCAAAATTACAATGAGATATCATTTCACTCCTTATAAAATGGCCATTATTAAAATACAGAAAACCACCAGTACTGGAGAGGATGTGGAGAAATAAGAACACTCCTTCACTGTTGGTGGGAATGTAGAATGGTACAGTCTCTATGGAAGACACTTTGGCAGTTCATCAGGCAGCTAAATATAGAACTGCCATAAGATCCAGGAATCCTGCTACTAGGAATATATTCAGAATAACTGAAAGCAGGGGCACAAATTGACATTTGCACACCAATGCAACATTATTCCCAAACGCTAAAAGATGGAAACAAACCAAGTGTCCATCAACTGATGAACAGATATAAGCAAAATATGTTATTTATATGCGATAGAATACAAATCAGCTGTAAGAAGAAATGAAGTCAGGTTGCTTATGACAACATGGATGAACACTGAGGACATTATGTTGAGTGAAATGAACCAGACACAAAAGGACAAATATTGTATGGTCTCACTAATACGAACTAAATATGAGTAAACTTACAGAGGTAAAACTTAGAGTATAGGATAATAAGAGACTAAATGAGGGTTGATATGGGGGACCTGATATTAATGTATATTGAATTTTTAATAAGGTTTATTATAAATGTTTGGAATTGCAGACTTGATGGTAACACATTATAGTGGGTATAACTAATACCACTGATTTATCAATGTAATTTTGGCTGAAAGGAGTAGTTTAGGGATATAAATATCCATAGAAAGAAAGCTAGAGGTTAATTTTGGGGTTGTATGACTTAGTGAACTTGGTATTGAAAGAGGATTTTGGTTAATAGTACAAATATAAGAATGCTCTTCAGCAAACTAGAACAAATGTATGTCACTATTACAAGGTTCTTAAGAATATGGTTACACATGGAAAAATACAGCTCATATAACTTAAGGACTATAGTTAACAGTAATATTGTAATTTTCCTGCATCAATCACAACAAAGGTACTTTAGCAATACTAACAGTCAACAATAAGGGGGTATAGAGAGGCATGGGTTTTTCATTTTGTAGTAAGGAAAGTGTTCTAAAATTGACTTAGATGATGACCAAAACTCTGTAATGAATCTGAGAGCCACTGAGTATACATTTTGGATGGACTGTATAAGGCATGGGACTGTATAACACAGTGAATACTTAGTGGATGCTGGATTGTGATTAATTACAAATGTTCTTTCATAAACTAAAATAAATGTAAAACAATAATACATGGTGTTAATAATACATGGTGTGTATTTTTCCATGGTTTATTGGAAAAATACACATAATGCAAACTATAGACTATAGTTAATAGTAATATTTTGATATTCTTATATCAATTGTAACACGTATTCCAGAAGAGTACAAAGTGTTGGTGGTGGGGTAGTGCATAGGAATCCTGTACATTATGCATGGTTGTTTTGTGAACTCACAATTTCTCTAATTAAAAAAAAAATCAGTTGGCCATATATGTGAGTTTCTATTTCTAAACCCTCAATTCAATTTCATTGGTCTATATGTTTATTTTTGTGTCAGTACCATGCTGTTTTGGCCACTGTAGATTTGTAATAAGTTTTAAAATCAGGACGTATGAGTTACCCAACTTGGTTCTTCTTTATCAAGATGGTTTGACTCTTTGAGGCCCCCTACCTTTCCAAATAAATATGAAAATTGGATTTTCCATTTCTGCAAAATAAACTAGACTGTTGAAGTTTTGATTGCATCTGTTAATCTCTTTGCATAGAATTGACATACTAACAATATTTAATCTTCCAATCCATGAAAATGGAAAATCCTTCCATCTATTTAGATCGTCTTTGATTTCTTTTAGCAAAGTTTTGATTTTTCCATGTATAAGTCCTTTACATCCTTGGTTAAATTTATTCCTAGAATATTTGATTCTTTTAGTTGCATTGTAAATGTATTTTTTTTTCTTGAGTTCCTCTGCAAATTGTTCATTACTTGTGTATAGTAGCAGTACTAATTTTTGCATGCTGATCTTGTACCTTGCCCCTTTGGTGAATTCATTTATTAGCTTTGTTGTAGTTTATACAACTTTCTATACATAGGATCATGCCATCTCTGTATAAAGTTTTACTTTTTCCTTTCCAATTTGGATATCTTTAATGCTTTTTTAGACTAACTGCTCTGCCTAGAACATCCAGTCCAATGTTGTGTAACAGTAGTGACAATGGGCATCCTTGTCATGTTCCATATCATTCCAGTTTTCAGTCTTTTACCATTAAGGATGAGGTTAGCTGTGGGTTTTTCACATATAGCCTTTATCATGTTGAGGAAGTTTCATTCTATTGCCATTTTTAGGTGTTTCTTTTTTTTTTTTTTTTTTAATGTATGCTATACACCTGGAAGACCTAGAAAAGAACAGCAAACTAAACCCAAAGTGAGCAGAAGGAAAGAAATAACAAAGATTAGATAAACAAGTAAAATATGGAATAAAAAGACAATAGAGACCATTAAAAAAACCAAAAGTTATTCTTTGAAAAGATCAATAAAATCCACAAGATTTTATCTCGACTGACCAAAAAAAGAAAAAGAAAAAAAGATGATAGGTACAAATATATGTTAATAAATTAGACGACCTAAATGAAATGGACAAATTCCTGGAAACAAACAAACTACCTAAACTGACTGTAGAGGAAATAGAAGAGTTCAGCAGAGTAATTACTAGTAAAGAGATTGAATCACCCATCATAAACCTCCCCACAAAGAAAAACCAAGAACCCAAATACTTCACAGGTGAATTCTACCAATGATTCCAAGAAGAATTAATAGCAATTCTTCTCAAACTCTTCCAAAAAGTTAAGGATGGAACATCATTAAACTCATTCTATGAAGCCAATATCACCCTAACACTTTTAGCCAGATAAAGTTCTATGAAAAAAGAAAATTACAGATCAATTTCTGTAATGAATATAGATGCAAAAATCCTCAAAAAATACTTGCTGATAAAATCCAAAAGCTCATTAAAATCAAGTGTGCTTTATCCTAGATGTGCAATGGTGGTTCTACATAAGAAAATCAATTAATGCAATACACCACATTAACAAAGTAAAGGTGAAAAGCACATCATCAAATCAGTTGATGCAGAAAAAGTATTTGAGAAAGTAAGTCATTTTTAATGAGCTTGTATTCATTTACCTTTTATGCAACCTTAAAAATGTTAATAAAGACAGTACAATGTATATGTAAAGAACATATTGATTCACTGTTTTTATTGTGAATG
Organism: Tolypeutes matacus; assembly: GCA_026826555.1. NCBI lineage: Eukaryota > Metazoa > Chordata > Mammalia > Cingulata > Chlamyphoridae > Tolypeutes > Tolypeutes matacus. The sequence continues at coordinate 5,783,245 of JAKSZT010054416.1, read as the reverse complement.
ACCAAAGTGATTTGATTTTCATATTTATTAGCCCAAAGTACTAAAAGTGTAGGCTGATATTCTAAAATCCTTTCTGTTTTCACATTTCATTGGATATATAAGGACAAATAATCTGGAAGTAAGTATAAAATATTTGTTGTGTTTTCATCTGTTGAATTTATTATTGTTAGCTGCATTAGAAGCAAATGAAATTTTTTTAACTGATCTTGTATTCATCCTTACTAAGAAGATTATCCAAATCTTTTCTGAGATTGTAATTTTCTCATCTGAATCTCAGATGAAAAATAAACTTTACCTGTTCAGAGTCTTTTAAATGTCCTCAGCCTGTTTTGTTGTTGCTGTTTCCATTATAATTTAATTTGTGCTGCTAAAGAGTGAACAAATACTTCTGTTTAACTATACATGTATTTACAATCATCAATAATCATAGTGATTACAAATGTTTCATGTATTTAAATAATGAGAATTTTTAAAATTGCCTTTAAAAAGCAATATATAGTATAAACATACTAGTATATGGATTGCATTATTACTTTATGTAAATTAACCATAGGCAAAATTCTCAAATATGATGGTGAATGCATCATCAATGAAGTGTCCATTTAAATTATGTTAGATTATTCTATTACCATACCATTGAATTTTACAAATATGGAAAACTTTTTTCAGAAATTATAATTCATTATAAAGTGAAATACCATAGTGAGTTTGAATTTAAGGGTTTCAGAGTTGATCAGAAGAAGATTTGATGACAATATGACTGTGTCACACAGGGTATTTAATGGTGGCCCCCTTCAACAGTTTTACAATGAGAGGAGAAGCCCCTTACAGCAGAAAACCTTCAAGAGAAAGGACCTGAGGGACACTGACTAGGAAGCAGGATCAGGGAGAATTCCCACATTGCTGAGGGAGAGTAAAAGTGATGCAGTGATGTTTGGCAGGTTATCTGAGTGCATAGAGGATGTCTCAGAGTCAGCACAGCAGAGGGTCTCTGGCCCAGAAAAATCCAAGGGGCTGAAGTGACTTAGAGCCATACAAATGCTGAGTTTTATTGTAATGGTGAGCAGATGTTGGCCCCAGTTTTGAGGGGTATTCAAAGTAGTTCAACTATAAATAACTGAAAATTGATTGTTTAGACCATTTTAAAAACAATTGGATATTTATTTTACTTTTATTTTTCTAATTATTACTTTTGTATTTTACTTGATATTTTTATAATTATTGCTTTATTTTCTTATTATTTTTATTTGTTTATTTTTTGGCTTTGTTTTGGGGGAGGTTTTGGGTCACAGAAGGGTTGCACGTAGCAGGGGATGATGACCAGTGCAGAGTGTCAGTGATGGGGAATGGGTGGGGAGGGGTGCATCTGGGGCATGCACTATGGCATATGAATATGTTCAAATGGTCATGGGGCATTGTATTGGTGGGTGGAGAGTCACACAATATCCAAAATATTGAATTCCCATCTTAGGATGTCCTGCTACATTATCTAATAGAGTGACAATCCCCCTAGAGTACATGGGCAGTGCCCAGGAAAGGACAGACCATGACACCAGGCCCTTGATTTTGATGATTGTACTTATGAACCTTTTCCTGTGAAATTGAAACTTAGCCTAGTATTATATAATGCCTAAGAATTACCTCCTGAAAGCTTCCTTGTTGCTCAAATTTGGCCTGTCTCTAAGCCAAACTCAGTGTATAAATGCACTAGCTCCCCACTGGTATGAGACATGATTCTTGGGATGACCCTTCCTGGCACTGAGGGCTTATTCCAACTAGAGATCCATTTGGAAAAAGATCTTGACCAAATGTGGAAATGTTAAATACATGAGTCTTTATGGCTAAGAGATTTCAAAGTGAGTCAGGCAGTCATTCCAGAGGTTACTCTTGTACGTGTCTCAGCAGGATCTCCTTGACTGACAGAGTAAACAGTGCCTCAAATGCAGGACTTCTGAGGTCTCTAGAGGACATCTAGATACTATAGGCAGGGCAGAAAAATCTCAAGAAATCGGCACCTTGCCAGTGGGCCTTACTTTGGAATATATGCTCCCCAATGTATCAGAGTTTTACTCATTTATAAATTCCCTACACATGACTCTTCTGCCCCTCTTATTTAAATATATAATTAACACTTTACTTATTTAATACATGCACCAGAGACTGAAATCATCAGTCTGTTCAAATGCCGGTTAAACCTTGAATCTCAGCAGCTGCAACACCTACTCTCCAGTTTATTGGAATCGCCCAGGACAACTAACAAAAGGATGATGTTGGACAATATCCGTCCCCAAAAACAGAGAATATCTACAACTTCAAGCAAGACAGTTCCATCCATCTGCCCCATGGGATCTAAGTCTCCTCTCAGTCACAAACAGAGGGGCATCACCATTCCCAAATCCTCAAGATTGTGGAATGAACAAATATAAGGGGGAAATGCAACTATGGACTAAAGTAGACATTACTTTTCTGAAAATGGAAGAACTCTTATCATTGATATAAAGGCAGTGGCCATCAGATGTTGTGAGGGGAGAGAGAGGGGTGAATAGGTGTGACATGGGGCATTTTGGGGACATTGGAATTGTCCTGCATGACGTTGCAGTGATGGATACAGACCATTATATATTTTGTCAAAACTTATAAACTTGTGCAGTGCAAAGTGTAAACTATAATGTAAACTATAGTCCATGGTAAGTAGCAATGTGTCAACATGTTTCTATCAATTGTAACATATGAACACACTAATGAAAGATGTTGTTAGTGGGGGAAATTAGCGAGTTGTGAGGGTATTTGAGAATCCCCTATGTTTTTGATGTAACATTTATGCAATTTAAAGCTTCTTTAAAAATTTTTAAAAATTGCTAAAAATGTAATTGCAAAGCATATTATGGTGATATAGAATATATCAAATAAACAACACACACATAAAAATCAATTGAAACTGAGTCAGACATTATATAGATAGAAATAGTAATAAAAGGCATTATAACAGTCATCATAATCTCATTCTGTAACTAATGTGTTTAAAGTGTGGTTTATTGGAAGGCAGCTGGATACCATATCTGTTTCAGCAATCAAGGCATTGTAATATATTATTTTGATAAAATAATATGAAGACAAATTGGCCTAGCCAATTATGTAATTAGAAATTGGGGGAGTATTTGCACAACCTTTTCAGAGAATTGGGGATGTTTTCCTTGTTACTACATAAAAAAACTCAGCAAGTGGTAGTTTTATAAAAGATAGTTGCAATGTGAAATGGCAAACAACAACAACAACAACAACAAAAACCTGTACTCTGTTACATTACAATTCATTGTCTCAACATGCACTATGAATGAAGATTGATTTATAAAACATTAATGGTAGTGTTTTATGTGGCTTCAAATATATCTGAATCAAATGTCTGGGAGGAATTAAGAAAAAAATGTTTAGTGTCAATGGGAACAAACTATTTTAAGTTCCTAGCATTGCTGGAAAGAGGAAATATTTAATATTTGCATTACATTTTTATTACTCTCATAATTTGTAATACTGTCATAAGGTAAGGATGCATGTATAATCTCTAAGGTAAGAACTAAAAATAGTAGAGCAATGCATATTTGATAAAGAAAAATGTAATAATTTTAAAAAATGATCTCAAAGAAATGCAGGAAAAAGAATCATGAACCATGTAAGTTATATGAAATTTTATTGCAAGGGGACTTCTGGAGAAGACAAAAGTGTAGGAAGCTCTAGTACTCAGTCCTCCCACCAATACATCTATTAAATAAGCAGGAACTGTCCAAAACAACTATTTTGAAATTTCAGAGGCCAGAAGAACCTTGTACCTCATCTAGGCAAGAGCAGGCAGAAAAGACAGATATATTATAGTGAAAAACTCTAAATTACTTACTCTGTGCAATGGCTACCAGCACCCATTCCTCACTCTTGCAGCAGGTCACCTTGGGATTGAGTCCCTGAGTAGCTGCTGCTGACAAAAAGGGACATAGAAACCCTCTTCCCCAAGTACAGGGGTAGGCACAGCCTACTGCTGATCACAACTTTTGATTACCAAATGCAGATCAGTGGCTCCAGGATCTGAGGGCAGTCATTTTTTCAACCCATCGAGGACAAAGAGAGTGTCAGTTATTGTTTCCATCCTCTGCAGACAAGGGTAGAAGCAGTGGAGATTTAAAGACACTGTGCTCCCTCAGGGTTGTAGGGGCTATGTAGGCTGAAGGGCTGCATTTGCTTGGCAGTACAGGAAAGCTCAGTTTTGAGGAGCTCTTGGAGAAGATTTTGGAGCACTTCTTAATTTCCTTCCCAGGACACATTGGAGATGGTCAGCATGCTCTTTGTGGGTCCCTGGCCCTGCTTTGGCTGATAAAGGCTGACTTAGGAAAGTCTACTCCAGAATGACCCTTCTCCCAGAATTTGCCCTCCAGGAAAAAGCAGCATGAGACAATAAAAGGTGTGTAAACACTCTAGAAAGGGGCAGCCTGGGTCAAAGGCCTGCCACCATCATATACATGGGAGAGGGAGGTTTGTCTCCAGGAAACAGAAGGGACAAACTCCTGAAAACAGGGGAACTCCAAAACAACTAACAATCAAAAGAACAGGACAAGACAGAGGCCCAGTAAGACAGGGAAAACCATGCATAATACATTTGCCTTGAGCAGATCTTCCTGATAAAAGGCTGAAGCTCAAGAAAATCTCTGTCTTATCACCAGCTTTTTATAAAACTAAGAAACATACATCCTAGACTTAATGTTTTAAAATATAAAGCTTACGATGTGCAAAAAAAAAAAGTACAAGACAAATAAAAAACAGAAATGATGGCCCACCCAAAGGAAGAGGATAAAAATACAGAAAACAGTAATGAAAAAGATGAGAATGCTGATATCCAGAACAAAGCCTTTAAAGTGTTCTCAAAAGTGCTTAAGGAAATGATGGAAAGTACAAAAAAGAACTACAGGATGTTGTTTATATATATATATACATATATTTTAAGAGGTGCTTAGATTACCCAAAATATTACACGGACCCACTGGGATTCCCATGTTGCCCACCTCCCACACCTCCCATCACATCCCACACAAACATCTCCCACAGTCTGGCCCACCACCCTCAATGAACTTACACATCCTGGAGCCTTGCCACCAACCATAGACCACAGTTCACACTGTAGACCACACTCTCTTATTTTGGGTAATCTAAGCACCTCTTAAAATATATGTGTATATATATATATATAAACAACATTTTTGTAAGCAAATACACATATATGCATATATATTTATATATCATTTTGCAAATGTTTGTATGTATTGTGAGAATTTTGATTTTTACCCATAATAATAATAATAATAATAAAAAAAAAGAACTACAGGATATCAGGGAAGTAATTAATAAACAACATGAAAGTCTAAGTAAAGACATAGAAATTGTAAAAAAGGAAGCAAACAGAAGTGTTGGGGTTGAAGACAACATTAACTGAAATCAAAAATGCCCTGAAAGTCTTCAAGAACAGATTGGAGTTGGCAGAAAGAAGAAATAATCATTGAACTTGAAGACAAGGCACTTGAAATGAGTCAGCTTGAGGAGTAGAAAGATAAAAGAAATACTAAAAGTGAAAATAGCCTAAGGCAGCTATAAGACACCATCAATCACACCAATATACACATATAGAAATCTCAGAAAGAGAAGAAAGAAAAGGGAGCAGAAGGAATAGTCAAAGATATAATGACACAGAACTTCCCAAACTTCCCAAAAGATGTGAATATGAACATCCAGGACTCAGAGAACACCAAAGAGGATAAAGATGAAGAAAAACATATTATATGGTAAATCATCATATATTTATTACACTATCAAATGCAAAAGACAAGGACAGAGTCCTGAAAGCTGCAAGAGAAAAGTAACATGTTATATACATGGGAGTTCCAATAAATTTGAGTGTTGATTTCTCATCAGAAACCATGGCGGCAACAAGGCAGTGGATTGAAATACTTAAAGTGCTGAAGGAAAAAACTTCCAGCCAAGAATATTTATCCACCAAGAGTTTCTTTCAAAAAATAAGGAAGGGATTAAGACATTCTGAGATAAACAAAAGCTGAGGGAGTTCATCACTACTAGACTGGCCCTAAAGGAAATGCAAAAAGGAGTTTTTCAGACTGAAAGGAAAGGACACTAGACAATGGTTCAAAGCAGCATAAAGAAATAAAGATCTGCATTAAAGGTAACCATTTGGGTAATTATAAATGCCAGTATTATTGTTTTATATTGTTTGGTACAAAACTCCACTTCTTACAAATGCTAAAATGCAAATGCATAAAAAGTGGTGACAAATCTAGGTCTTTGGACATACAATGTAGAAAGATATAAATGATAAGTAAAAAAATGATGGGGGGCGCAAGGGAGTATAGGAAATGTATATGTGCATGCTATTGAAGTTAAGTTGGTATCAAACCAAATATAATTTTTATATGTTTAAGATATTAAATTCTAACCCCATTGTAATCACAAAGAAAATAAATGAAAAGTTTATCCAGAGAGAAGTAGAAGGCACTCAGTTTGGTACAATGCTGTCTTAGTCTGCTAGGCTGTGAAAACTATATATAATAATGGGTTGTCTTTTACAGTAGGGGTTTATTATCCTACAAGATTACAATTTTGAGGCTGATAAGAATGTCAAAATCAAGGTATTATTATGCAATGCTTTCTCCCTAAAGACGAACTGTTGGTGATCTTGGACTCCTCTGTTGCATGGCAAGGCACATGGCAGTGTCTGCTAGTCTTTCTTCTATTCCAGGTTTCATTGCTTTCAGCTTCTGGCTTCTGTGGCATTCTCTCTCTCTCTCTCTCTCTCTCTCTCTCTCTCTCTGAATTACATTTTCTTATAAAGGACTTCAGTAAGAGGATAAAGACCCACCCTGGGCCATGCCTTAATTGAAGTAATCTAATCAAAACGTCCTACTTACAATACGTTTACATCCACATGAATGGATTAGCTTTAAGAACATAATTTTCTGAGATTCATCAATCTTCAAGCTATCACAAATTTAAAAAGCAAATAAATACAAAAGCAAGCTTTAGTAGAAGTGAGGGACAAAAATGTATAAGACTTACAAAGACTAAATAGCAAAAGGGCAGAAGAAAGTCCTGTATTATCAGTAGTGACTTTAGATGCAAATGTATTAAACTTTCCAATAAAAAGTGAGAGGCGGGAATAAATGGATAAATATGCATGAGCCAACTATAAGCTGACTGCAAGAGAATAATCTTAAAATTAAACATGTAAGTAGGTTGTGTGTGAAAGGATAAAAACAATATATACCATGCAAATAGTAGAACAAAGAGAGCAGAAGTTGCTATACTTATACATATCAGATAAAATAGACTTTAAGTAATATAAAACAATTATTAGGGGCAAAGATGGGCATTAAATGTTGATAAAGAGACAATTCAACAGGAAGATGTAAGAATTATAAATATATATGCACCTAACACCGGAGCCCCAAAACATACAAAGTAAAAACTGACATATTTAAAGGGAGAAATCGACGTTCTACATTAATATAGGAGAATTTAACACACCACTTGCAATAATAGATTGAGTCAGAAGATCAATAATGAAGTACAAGACGTGAGTAATACACTAAACCAACTAGACCTAACAGACATATATTGAACACGGGAACCAATGAAAACAGAATACACATTCTTCTTGTATGCGCACGGGTCTTTCTCCAGGGTACAACATATGTTGTGTCACAAAACAAATGTCAAAATAATTTAAAAATATATCTTACACTCTATATTGTCTGGCACAATAGAATGTAGCTAGAAATCAATTAAAGAGGGAGAAATGGAAAATTCACAAATACTTGGAACTTAAACAATATATTCTTAAATTAACAATGGGTTAAAGAGGAAATCAAAAGAGAAATTAGGACATCTCTTGAGGCAAAGGAAAATGAAAATACAACCTATCAAAACTTGTGAGATGCAGCAATGGCAGTGCTGAGAGAAAAATTTATATCTCTAAATGCTAACATTAAAAAAGAAGAAATACTTCAAATCAGAGCTCTAACCTCAAAACTGGAAGAACCAGAAAAACAAGAGCAAACAAAGTCCAAAGTGAGCAGAAGGAAGGAAATAAAAAAGGTTAGAGTAGACATAAATGAAAAACAAAAGGAAAATACAATAGAAACAATCAACAAAACCAAAAATTGGTTGTTTGAAATGTACAATAAAAATGACAAATCGTTAGGTAGATGACAAAGAAAAAAGAGAGAGGATGAAATAACAAAAATCAGAAATGAAAAGGGGGACATTACTACTGACCCCTGTGAAATAAAAAGGATTATATAAGGACAGGATGAACAACTATATGTCAATAAATTTCATAACCTAGATGAAATGGGCAAATTGTTAGAAACACATAAACTACCTACATTGACTCAGGAAGAACTAGAAGAACTCAACCAGTAATCAAAGACCTTCTAACAAAGAAATGCTCAGGATCAGATGGTTTCACAGGGGATTTATACAAAACATTCTAAGAAGACAGCTCTAATGCTTCTCAACTCTCTCAAATAATTGAAGAGAAAGGAACACTCCTCAACTCATTCTATGAGGCTAAGAGCACCCTAATACCAAAGCCAGATAAAGATACCACTAGAAAAGAAAACTACAGACCAATATCTTTTATGAATATAGATGCAAAAATCCTCAACAAAATACTAGCAAACCAAATCCCACAACATATTAAAATAATTACACACTATGTTCAAGTGGGATTTATCCCTGGCATGCAATGTTAGTTCAACATAACAAAACAAAGGAATATAAGACTCAACATTAACGGAACTATGGGAAAACAAAAATAAACAAACAAACAAAAACATGATTATCTCAATTGAGGCAGAAAAGGCATTTGAGATAGTGCAACACACTTTATTGATAAAAAAAAACAACACTTATAACACTAGTAATAGAGGAATCTTCCTCAACATGTTAAAGAGCATATATGAAAAGCCCACAGGTAATATCCTACTTAATGGTGAAAGACAGAAAGATGTCCCTCTGAGATCTGGAACAGGACAAAGATGCCTACTATCACTACTTTATTCAACAATGCATTGGAAGTTTCTGCCAAGAAATTAGTCAAGAAAAAGAAATAAAAGTAATCCAAATTGGAAAGGAAGAGGTAAAAATTTCCTTATTTGCAGATGATATGATCCTATATACACAAAATCCTGAAAAATCCACAAAAAAAGAATCTAGAGAAAATAAAAGAATTCAGAAAAATGGCGGGGTATAATATTAACACTCAAAAATCAGTAGTGTTTCTATACACTAATAATGAACAATCTTAGAAGGAAATAAAGAAAAACTTCCATTTACAATAGCAACTAAAAGAATCAAATATCTGGGAAAGAATTTAACAAAGGATGTAAAGTACTTGTTCACTGAAAACTACAAAATATTGCTATAAGAAATTAAAGAACACCTAAATAAATGGAAAAATATTCTGAGTTCATGGCTTGGAAGACTGAAGAGTTTGGTAGCAACCCTACCCAAGGCAATTTATAAATTCACTGTAATCCCAATCAGAATTTGAACAACTTTCCTTGCAGAAATGGAGAAACCAATCATCAAATTTACATGGAAAATAAAGGGCTCTGAATAATTAAAGCCATCTTGAAAATGAATAACTAAGTTGAAAAACTCACCCTTTCCAATTGTAAATCCTATTACAAAGCTATAGTAATCCAAATAGCCTCATATTGGCACAAAGACAGACATATAAACCAATAGAATGGAATTGGAAGCTCAGAAATCAACTCTCACATTTATGGCCAGCTGGATTTTTATAAGGTGGCAAAGACCATTCAATTGGGAAAGAAGAGCCTCTTCAACAAATGGTGCTGGGAAAACTGGATCTCCATTTGCAAAAAAAAAAAAAAGAGGTCCCCTACCACAGAGCATATACAAAACTAAAAATGGATCAAAGACCTTAATATAAGAGCTACAGCTATCAAACACCTAGAAGAAATCATAGGGAAGCATCTTCAGGAACTTGTGTAAGGTTTCTTAGACCTTACACCCAAAACACAAGCAACAGAAGAAAAAATAGCTAAAAGGGACTTCTTGAAATTTAAAACCTTTGTTCCTCCTGGGAATTTATCATGAAAGTAAAAAGACAACCAATACAATGGGAGAAAATATTTGGCAACCACATATCCAATAAAGAATTAATATTCAGAATATATAAAGAGATCCTTCAAGTATAAAAAGACATATGACTAAATTTTAAAATGAGCAAAAGTCTTGAACAGTAAACACGTGAAAAGATGCTCGATATCATTAGCCATCAGGGAAATGCAAATGAAAACCACTATAAGATAACATTTCACATCCATTAGAATGGCTGGTATTAAATAAGTGGAAAATATCAAGTGTTGTAGAGGACATGGAGAAGTTGGAACACTCATTCAATGTTGGTGGCAATGTACAATGCATTATGCAGACGCTATGGATAACAGTTTGGCAATTCTTCAGAAAGATAAGTATAGAACTGCCTTATAACCACACAAGCCCATTACTAAGTATATATACACAAAAGAGGAAAAGATAGAGAAAAAGAAAAAGACAGAAAAGCTAGGAAAGGAGAACTAAGACAGACCACTACCTATGATAACCACCTGGGACATGAAGTGCACCATAAGCAATTTCTGGAAAGAGTAGAAAGGAAGATTTGTTCAGTAAGTAAGGTAAGAATTGAAAAGAAAGAAAGAAGTGATGAAGACTCTGACAGAGGAGATGAAGATGAAGATATTGAGAATGAAAGTTGCAGTATGGTGACAGTAAAACAATCCTCTTAAATATTGTTCTTATTTTCTTCCATTATTTTCTCTCTTTCTTCCTTTGTTGTCTTTCATCATTTTTTTGGCGACTTAGAAGGTCTAAATTCTGTTGATACTTTGTGTGACTGTATAACACAATGAATCCTCTGGTGGAAGATGGACAGGAATTAACAGAACAAATAGGAGAACATTCTCTCGTGAACTATAATAAATATATAATACTAATACAGGTGTCATTAACTGGGTGGGTTGGGGGAAAAATACACCAAATGTAAGATACTGGGCATGGTTAGTAGTAAAGTTTAGATGATGCCTTTGATAATTTGTAACAATTGTTTCACAACAATGCAAGTTGTTGGTGATGGGGTAATGTATGAGATGATGATATGCATGTTTGTTTCGTAAGTTCACAACTTAGTCTAAACACTTATTATTTATGGATATTCGTGTATGAATGATAAACCTCAATAAGAAAGCTAAAAAAAATAAACTGAAATGGTAAAGGATTTTAGATTGATGTTATTCCATTAGTTATGCATCATTTTCTCTATCCCACTTACAAAATTAAAATCTAAAAACAAACAAACAAACAAAAAACCATGAAGAGAATCAGATCAAGAATCTAAACTAAGGCTTAGAAAAATTAAATGTCAGACTGTGGGAGAGTGTGCAGTAACTAATTACATGTCTTACGGGGGCACAACTTGGTTTATAATCATGGAAAATAGCACTGTACTACTTGCAAGAAAGTAATATGCCAGCTTAATTCAAAATGTTTGTTTTTGCTTCTGGCCTTAATTTTTGGTATTTTCCAAGTTTTCAGTAATGACCACATTCTACTTTTAAAATAACAACAAAAGAATGCACTAAGTATAAATGTGTTCCATAGCACTTGGCTCGAGAAAATGAATAATATTTCCTAAATCATATTAAAACCACCCTGATTTCTCAATCACAAGATAGAAAGATACTTAATATTATTTAATATTTGGGAGCCTTTTTGTCTCCCAAGTGTAATCAAGACTGCAGAAAATTTGGGAAGGTCATGCTCATATTCTGTTTTTCTTGGTAACTACTGAACAACCCTGTCTAATGTTTGGACTGTCCCTCACTCTAAGCTTGGATTTTGCCATATGTCCAGCCTACTTAAGCAACATACATAGTTGCAATATATAACAGCAGCCCAAGTTTCTTAGGTCCCAAACTTCCCATCATAGTCTCAGGGATGCTAAACTTTTCTCTCTCAAATAGCTGGTCACTTTACCCTTATTTAACACATAAGATCAGTTACCACTCCGTCTACAACGTCAGGGGGTGGAGATAATCATATTTCTAGGACAGGGACACCAATCTGTTAGATGGATGAAGATCACAATGTGGTTGAGAGTTAAGAAAGTTCCTTGTAGGTCAGAGTCCTGAAAACCTTCTATATTTGCTGGATTATGGGGAGGTCTAAATTTTCCTGGGATAGCTGGGATAGGGAGAGGAAATCAGGGGATTTGGAGTAACGATTATTAACAACACTTATGTAAATGTCCCACATGTCTGGTTGAATATCAGCTTTGCTCATCCATCTTATTTGGAACTAAGGTACTCAGTTCCCCAAATGTGTCTGAAAAGGAAAACCAACCACTGCAATAAAAAAACAACAACAACAACAAAAAACCCACTAAAACCAAGATGCGAATTAGTTTTTCTTTTAAATATTATTAACTTTCTCTGATAAAAATTGTTTTGCCAATAATAAAATAAACCAAACCCTAACTGAGATATCATTTTAAAATAGCACATACCTTTCTGTTTAAAACTTAGATATAGTCTACATGGTGATGTGATTACAGCATCTAGTTCTTTCACCTTTCTGTTGAATATTAGATAAATTAGAATTCTAAGGTGTCTGGTCTCTGTTCAATTGAAAATTATATTTCCATTCACAGTTTTTAAAGTGTTATAAAGCTGGATTACAGATACAACCTAAAATGCAAACAGGTTAAGTGTTTTAAAACATCATATTTTAATCTTTAACATACATTTTATCTTGTAATATTAAGTTTTAAGAAAACCAAGATATTTTGGGACACTATTTGATTATCCCCTCACATCTGTTTTTTTTTTTTTTTTTTTTTCAGATGAATGCTGAACTACCCCTTGGTACTTCTGCATTCCTTAAATTCAAAATGGAATGATTTAAAATGATTGAACATAATACCTGTCTATCCACAGAGAATCTGGAGAGTGAAGTGTGATATAAGATTCTAGAATAGGGGTCAGGAAAGGTGAATTTTATTAATATTTTTTCTGTTGACCCAATGCTGTCAATTTAACCTCACTGCTCCTGAGCATTGACACCAGTGTGGATGAATGATGCAATAGTTAATATTATCTGGACATATTATCAAAGATATAAAATATTTAATCACAGACTTTCATAGAAAATATGATCTTAAAATGAATGCAATTACCCATCTAGTTCAAAGCTGAAAAAAAGCATAGGCTATATGTTTAATTCTAAAATAAATGTTGGATAATTTTGATAAGCCTTTTTCCTTTGCATGTTTTACTGCTCTTTTATCTCAATGTTCTAACTATATTCTGTGAATTTTAATGTGTTGCTTCTGACCAATTATGAATATAACTACAGACCCTATGACCACCGATTAAGGAAAACTCTAGGCAACATGACCCTTTGGCTCATTTTCATTAAAAACATAATTTGGTAGAACAAATCAGGCTGAAATTAATAGCATTGGCACATAATTTTCTTAAAGATTCCATATATCGAAGCCTATAAATAGTGAGGTTGCATGCCAAGTATGTACTAAAACAAAAACAAATTAGCGTCAGCTTTATTATTCTTCAGTAATCATACCAATTATATAAAATAGCCATAACCAGCAAAAATACTTTATGTAATCTTTCTTTTCTTATTTCCCAATGCTTCACTTTGCCTCAAAGTGCTCATCAGAAGTAGTCATAACATAACAAATTCTAGTTACATTTGAGTATTTTTCATTTAAAATGCATGTGGCTAGGAAAATAAATGTAAATAAGACTGCCTCCCCTGGTAATATGCTCTAGCCTATCTCAATGTATAAAGTCTGGTCTGATCATCTCTGCCTAAACCACAGAGCATTTAGAGCAGGATTTTTCAAATCTTAATTTAAAAAAGAGTGCTTTGCTACCAGGCTATTGTGGCAATTGGAATATATTTTTCATATGCATTTCCCGGTCCCAGCACTAATGATTCTGCTTCAGTAGCTTTGGAAATTAACCTACATATCAGCATTTTTAATATAAAACTGGTGATTTTGATGCAATTTGTCTTGTAATCACTCTGGATTTCTAGTCCTCAGGACCACTGTCTTGACAGTCTGAGTATCCTGAGATGCAAGTCCCACTGTGAATAAACTACTAAAAACTCTTGGACACTTAAAAGCATTATGGTCCATAACCTTGCTATCTTTGGTCACTGTCCAAGATGTAAACCCCTCTGGCATCAGTCTCTTGTCCTATTTTCATTCCTATGCTGTTTATACTTCCAACAACTTACTTTACATCCTCAGCCTCCTGACATATTTCTTCCACCAACTCTTGCTTTAATCACAACTTGGGTCAAGAAAGAACTCCCAATAGGAAAAGACAAAAGATACTGCTCCTTCATAGCCTTTTCAAGAGGGAGCTGTTCATTCTTTAATATCCCTCACATTTGGCATTCTTTCTGTTTTGTAGTTATTAATTAAGGTCTTAGTTACTGCCTTAGATTGCTGGATCTGCTTTGACAAAACACCACAGAATGCTTCGCCTAAACAACAGGAATTTATGTGTCACAGACTTGAAGGCTAGAGCTCCAAAATTAAGGTATCAACATGCTTTGCTTTCTCCAAAGTCTGTGGCATTCTGGTGGTGGTGCAATTGTTGTCTCTGTCACATGACAATCTGTCTCCTTGTGTCTTCTCTTCTGGCTTCTACCCCACCTACTCAGTCATCTGAAACCCTGTCTAGATTTCTTTTTCCCTTATGAAGATCCAATTGTATTGGATTAAGGCTCACTCTGACGCAATTTGGCCTCATCTTAATAGGAATTTGGAGATCTCACTTACAAATGACTTTACACAGGACCAAGTGTTAGTACTTAAACATGTCTTATGGGGGACATGATTCGATCCCCAACAGTCACTGACCATCATTTATTTAGCATCTGGCTTTCCTTCAACTCAAACCTTGCATTCATCTTTGTTAATTCAATCTCTTTGTAAATGACTGACTCAGTAAGATAGTTTCTCAATTATTTGATATCCTGAAGCCCTTCTTTCAGGTGAAGACTTTACCTCGAGTTTTGCTTTCTTTACTTCAATTTCATCCACCCATTTGCCTGAACATAAATTAGCCTTGACATGTTGAGGAACTCTTCTTTTTCTGAAATACTAAAGAAAATTTATCTCTCTCTTCACATGCTCATTTATCCTTTTATCTCTCTCACATGAATCCCAAATTCATTTGTTTACAGACCAGATTGAAGCTCTGGCTGTTTCTAATTCACTCTGCCATCACCTTCTCTACAGTACCTGCACTTTCTTATATCTTCCAAATCTTTTCTTCTTTGACATTTAAATATTTTCTCTTTGTCTCTTTTAAAAAAAATGTCCCTTATTGATAAATCCCTATTCTGTCTGTGATAGGAGGAGCTGGATTGTCAGAATATGACCCTGAGAGCTTGCTTTCTATTAGCTGCACAATGATATAGCTGGTACCTGGAATCTCCCTTCTCCCAAGGTGAAGGGCTATGTTTGCATTTAATTTTCTCTTAGGCTTCTTTCTCCTAGGTGGAATGTGTACTACTTCTCCTTGAGCTCAAGGGCTCAAGGACTGGGCAGTTGATCTGTAATTAGCTGGCAGCCAAGCCCAGGCTGCCTGGCCCACAATTCCAAATTGCTTATTTCTCATCAACAAGGTTGCTGATGTTCCCTCAATGAAGAAAAAAATTCATAAATAGCCAGTGGCCAAGAAATCTTCCCATTTCTATAATATTGTTCTTTGTTAATTAGATATCTTCTCTTAACATTGAGGTGCTGTTGTGAGTAAAGAGGCAGGACTCTTTTTGCCTTTTATAATATGTATTTCTAGGAATGGGAAAATGACAGTTGATTTAAGTAATGTTCTTAAACAATTCAGCAATTTAGTTTGAATTGTTCCTTTTGGAGAAAATTTACTACTTTCAGCAAAATTGAACTATAAGTCTAGATAAAAATGTATTCATAAAGGAGAAGGAAAGGAAACTGTATTTTACTTTTGAGTATTTTAAGCATTTATAAAAAACAGGATAGTTTTTGGCCATAACTATACATAATTCAGGTCCATGACTAATAGGAGAAAGTAGGGAGAAATGATATTGAAAGACAGAGAGGGTTATATATCTACCATCATCTCAATTAAATTTGTTACTCTTTTAACTTAATAACAAGGCTGGGTGAGATTTTATAACTGATCCTATTCTAATGAAAAGAAATGTCTGTAATCATGGCCTGCCACATAAATAATTTGGATATAATTACATTCAAATAATTATTTTTGAAATAAAGGAATTTTTAGTTTGAAAATTCTAGGATCAATATCTCAATTTAAGGTATATTTTCTTTCTAGTGTCTAAAATGAAATATCAAATGGTACTTTAAAATCCAATTTACATACTGATGTTAATTTTTTTTATACTAGAGCTTTATTTAATTGTAAATGTAGTCACATATAGTACATGGACTAGTTTATCATTTAATGTGGTTTTAAGTGGACTTTCATTTATTTCTATTAAGACAACTCAGGGATCTACTCTTTGCAAGTTCCTACTTATCAGGAATATTGTAAAGACATCTCTTGTTTAGATGCATTTCTTTCATTCAACAGGCAATCACAATAACTGAATCAGCAAAGCACTGACCAATCTTACTCTTTAACTACAAATATCAGAAAATACTCTTCATTACAAATATTATTTTCCTTAATAATCACACTAATAATCATTTTCATTCTAACTTTTGGCTTTAATAGGGGCATGTAAATACAAAAAAATGCCTATGGTTTAGACAAGGGAGATAATCTAGAAATTAAACCATTATGCCCCCATTCAAGTTTCCTAACGAAAATCTCTGAATTTTTGTCATAGTTGAATATATCATTATGTTTATTCAATCATTATCAATCTTTCTCCTCAGGCTTAACTACAAATGTAACACCCCTCAGCAACTGTCAGTTAGATAGCTAGATAAAAATAAATTTAAAATCAGAAGTATTTTTATTTCTAACATAAGATCTTTTTTGAGAGCAAAAATGATTATTACAAATAGTATTTTTTTTCTTTAGTGACTCTCTTATGTATGTATTTATCTAGGTGTGTATATATGTATATGTGTGTATTTATGCATATGCATACATACATCCACGCACCTATACACACACACACACACACACACATAAATGATTATGTGTATATATATACACACGTGTCTATATATGCTTGTTTGTAAACTAGGCCCCAAATTTAAAAAAAATTTAAAAGTACTTAGTCAATACCATTATTCTGGATTAAAATACAAACATAAATAAATTACCCCCAATAATCTCTATGTATTATGTTGGAAAATATACACTAGTAAGTCTTTTAATAGCTATTAATCTAGTTGAAAAACATTGTTTCACAGGATCATTAATAGGAAATATAAGAATGTGAACATAAAGTTAAATTATAACTTTCTTAAAATAATTTATTCTGTGAGAAAGTGCAAATAAACTTGACAAACAAAATGTAAAAGTTAAGCAGTTAAAAGAAATTCATATCTCCACAAATTTAAAATCATTAATAATTAAGCACCAAATAAATTTGAAACAAATTATTTAACATAGTTCTACACTCTATATTTCATGTGAGAAATTTATATGATTTTATAATGTATTATTTATTATGTAATAATATGATGGCAATTGATAAAGTAGAAATATATAAAAACGCATTGCATTCCAGTAGTTTTGTTTTGTTTTGTTTTGTTTTTTAAAGATTTTATTTATTCATTTATCCCCCCCCTTGTTGCTTGTGCTCGCTGGGTCAGCTAACCACGCCTTGCGGGCGGGCTTGCCTTCACCAGGAGGCCCCGGGAACCAAACCCAGGGCCTCCCATATGGTAAACGGGAGCCCTACTGATTGAGCCACAGCCGCTTCCCTCCAGTAGTTTTTTTAATTCAGTTTATAATGAAATACATCATGTAAGCAACCTTGTGTTTGATCTCTTCCCAAAAATGTCAGCCAAGAGCTGACCAAAATAAAAGACTGAGAAGTTTTATCAAATGAACTTCCTTTGCTGTATGTAAACTATGTAAATATGAGGGGGAAAAAAAACTTGTAAGGAGTAAATTAAGTCATTCCATATATTAAAGATATACTGAAGCCTTTTTTTCCCCTGTCAAAATAATTTAAACTGTTTTGTGAAATCAAAGAAGATAAAATTATTTACCTAATTGAAACTTTTCACCAAGCTCAGATAGTAGAAGTACATCATACTTAAGAAATATCCTGGTAGAGGCTTTTAAGCCAAATAGAATAGGGTTAGAAATCCAGTTCTTCCATGTATGCTCTGGTATGTTTCATGTAAGGATGTTGTGAGGATCAACTGAGACAACATAAAGTGCCTGACCCATGGCAGAAGCTTAGCAAATTCTACTTCAACACATGGAATTTCATATAATAAATAAGAATAGGTTAGATTAATTCGAAAAAAAAGAAATGTAGAACAGTTTGTATGTAATGAATTATATTTTTGGAAGAAAAATGAGTAAAAGTGTATGCATAGCTAATTTTGGAGAACTATCTAGGAATAATATTTCAGAAGTACGTGAATTGAAATTAAATCCAAAACTTAGTTTTTGGCTGTCAGGCACCACCCAAGTTAAAAATATTGCATAACTATGATGTACAATGTTGAAAATATATTAGTATGCATATTTATATCACCATACTTAATAAAACAAGTATTTTGATCAGTACGCAATTTCTTTCCATATACTTAAATCTAATCCAAATCCAGCTCCTTTCATGGTTCAAACCATTGAGAAAATAATGTGGGAGGGGAGCTAGGGGATAGGAATTGATTTAGGATAGTTATTTATATGTGATGTGTATAGTTCATGATGTCTACTTTATTTCCTTCACAAAATCAAATAAGCTAAAAAGACAAACATAGAGACTTCGACTATGTCAAATTAATCAGTGAAGTTATAGGGTCCTAAATTTATTTGAGAGGAAAATAGATGTGTTTTGTTGCTAAATGAAATATTGAATGATAGAGCAATAATTCATTGAAAAAAAAAATTTGAATATTACAACTATAAATACAAAATATTGATTATTAAATACCATATATGGACTCTTTTATAATTTAAGTTTTACAAAATTATTACCATTTCCATGCATATACATAAAAAATGATAACACACTATTATTAACATTGATTATTACTTTGTGTTTATGTTAGGGATAAGTTTACTTAATAATTTTAAATTTATCTAAGTGGAAATGCCTGGCATTGGTAATTGGTAACATACAAATCAAGTAACACTTTTTAACAAGTACAGAGAATGCTTGATTAAAATTATAGGTTATTCATTATTTTTTATTGAGGTAAATTTTACATACATTGAAAAGCAACACTTAAATTCTATGTGTTTTGATAAATGTATACACCCATGTAACTAATTAAAATATAAAACAATTTAATCATATAGAAATTTCTTTCTAGCCCTTCCTCATTCAATCTCTACTGTCATAGACAATTATTGTTCTGATGCCATCACATTATATTAGCCATGACTATTCTTGAACTCAATTTTTATGGAATAATACAGAAAATAATCTTTCCTATCAGGCTTCTTTCACTCAACATAATGTTTTTGAGATTCACCCAAGTAGTTGCAAATATCAGTAATTCATTTTTTTCACAGAGAAGCAACCCACTACATCTTGTTTGTGGGATTTGAATTATATCTGGTTTAGATTTTATGAACAAATGTGCTATAAACATTCTGGTTTAACCCATTTTGTGGACATATGTTTCATTTCTCTCTGAGCAAATACTTATGAATGAAATAGCTGGGTCATAGTGTAGGCACATGCTTAACTTTTAAAGAAACAGACATACTGTTTTCAAAAGTAGATGTACCATTTTACATCCCTAATAGTAATATATAAGATTTCCAATGGCTCCATATCCCCACCATATTTGGTGTTATTCACTACTATTCACATTTGAATAGATATAATATGATGATTTCTTATGTTCATAGCTTTTATTTACCTATTGAGAATTTTTTTAAAAACTGGCCATGTACATAACTTATTTTATGAGGTGCTTGCTCATAATTTTTGCAGTTTTAAAGTTACATTGCTTGTCATTTTATTACTGATTTGTAGAAGTTCTGTATATATTTATGAAATATGCTATTTTTCAGATATTTGTATAGTGTATTAGTTTGCCAAAGGGCTGCCAATTCGAAGTACCAGAAATCTGATGGCTCTTATAAAGGGTATTTATTTGAGGTAATAGCTTACAGCTCCCAGGCTGTGAAAAACTCCAACTGGAGGCACTATCAGAGATGCTTTCTCACCAAAGTCAGCTATTGATGATCCCGGCATTTGCCACTTAATGAAGCAAGATGGCCGCCAATCTCTGCCCAGGTTTCTCTTTGCCCTCCAGGTGTCCTCCCTCTTTCACAGCTGCTTCCCTTCGTCCTGATTTCAGCTGCAGGGCTTGTCTCTTTGGGATTCCTATATCATTCTTGGCTGTTCTGCTGTAAGCTATCAGGCAAATGACTCATCTCTCTCTGGGGCCTCAGCTGTTTGAGCTTTTGACTATGTGTCACATGGCGGGATAAAAAATTGCAAAGCTTTCTCTTCCTGTATGTGTCCATTTATATCAAACCCAGCAACAGGATGGGGACTCATACTGAATCATGCCCACTGACTGACACAGTAGAATCAAAAGCCCTAAATCAATCTTAACAGGTAGTCTAATCAAATCCCCCTCAACTGAATTTAATTCAATCAAAGTGTATCACACCCAGAGGAATAGATTAGTTTAAAAACATAACCTTTCTTTTTTTGGGATTGATAAAATAATCTCAAACTGCCATATGTAGTAATTATTTTCTCCCAAACTGCATCTTACTTTTTCGCCTTTTCACTTTCTTCATGATGACCATAAATTTTATTATTGCTGAAGACCAATTTATCAACTACTTTTATGTTTCATGCTATTTCTATTTCTCTAGTAAATATTTTGCCACCCAGGGATGTGAATTTATCCCCTTATTCTTTATTCTAGAAGCTTTACATATTTAGTATTACTTTTAGATCAATGATCCATCTTGAATTAATTTTGATTAGATTAAAGTTCATATTTTCCATTTATTTGCTTATTGTTGCAGAAGCATTTGCTGAAAAGGCTTAACAGAATTGCCATGGTGTCATTCTAAAAATTTTTTGATTATTTATAATTTGACTAAAGAATAATACATGTGGGTCTAATACTTGGAATTTTATATTATCCTATTAATCAATTTATGTATCTCTGTACCTCAAACTACATTGTGTGGATTTCTGGTAAGCTTTTGTCAGATATGAGATTTGAAAATACTGTCTCCAGTCTTAGGCTTATACTTTTATTCTCTGAACAGTGACTTTCATATACAAGAAATTTTTAATTTTCATGAAATTCAATTTTTCCTTTTTTTTTTTGCCTTTCATGGATCATGCATCCTCTTGGGACATTTTTGCTTATTAGCAATCTTTTACTGTAGATAATTCCATTAGAATCTGTTACCTTTAATATGTTCAGAATTAATTAGAAAGATGCTCTATGGACATTCTAAGTGAGGGAGTTGATAACTTAGATATGCTATCTTAATATATTTTCCCATGGATATATCGTCTTTTTCCTCAGCTTACTTCAGATTTGAGCTTTTCACACTTCTGGTAAGAAGATGTCGTAGACAGGTAATATTACTCATATTTACATATCTTTCTCATCCTCACCACTCTATCAACTAGAACTCTATACACACAAATAGAAACTTCCAGTAATATTCTCGGAAAACAAAACTTATATAAATTTCAAGTAGCAGTTCACCCACATTTTAAAAATAGGAGCCTGATGAAAAGCTTCTATTTCCCTGTAGTCCACAAATCTGTCATGCATTTGGAATACTTATACTAAAGTTTAATAATAAAAGAAATCTGGTAAGTATGCTTTAGGCATTGTGGAAACACTTAGCATAACTTCTTTGTTTTGATTGAGCAGCCTAAAATTAGACTTTCACATACCTGGAACTAAAGTAAAGTATCTCTGTATCTCTAAGTAACTGAAGAACTGTGTCAGTCAGGATTCTGGGACTACATAGAAGATATGTTCCAAAAGAGGATCAAAGAAAGTTTAATGAAGGAGCTATTTAAAGTTGTAGGCAGGGATAAAAGGAACCAACAAAACATAGAGCTAGTAATAGCAGGTATTTGCCAATCTTTAACCTAACCTGAGGGGAAAGGAAATCAGTTCTTTGCAAACAGGGAGAGAAAGGAAGTAAACAGAAAAAAGACCCTGATTTCTCATTTTTAAGCTCCATTTCCCTTCCAAACTCATGGGAAGCCAGAGAACAAATATGGAAAGATGTATGTCATAGCTTTCTGAGACCAGAGAAAGGTCAAGGAGTGTGAGGAGATTTGGAAAAACAAATGGAGAATGTATTGCATAATCCAATTTATTACCTAATTTTTTCAATAAGCAATATTAGGGGCAAGTCAGAAGTCAGTATGGTTGATGGTCAGAGAGATAATCTTGATATATATATTATCAGTAAGAAAAGACTTACAAGAACTGGTTTCAAGCAGTAAATTCACCTGCATCATCTGGACAATTTCTGCACTTATATTATTAGAAAATTGCATAAGGCTGTTAGATGATTTGTGCACATCATATATGAGGGAAACTTCTATTTAAACACGCAATCATTGTATGGTTTGGAATACTGGGAAGCAATATGATCTAGTGGAAAGAAGAAGAGCCAGGAACCCAAAGTCCTGGTTTAAGATCAGAGCTCTTAGAGCAACCAACCTTGATATATACACAACTTATTTCATCTCACTGACCATCAATTCCCTTCATCTGCAAAAAAAGAGAATTTATCACTCTAATACCTACTTTATTAGGATGGTTTCTGTATGGAAATATTAATATATTTACTAAAGTATTATATCCAAACTATTCCAAAATAAATTCAGATTGCTGATACTCAAGGAACTGATCCTAATAAGATGATAAATCAACTGTTAAATAATATTATACAGAAATTAAATGTCATTTTTTATAGATTTTTAAAACTGTCCTGGATAAAGCAAACTTACATATCCTAGAGGAGATATTTCTATAACAGTAGAGGAATCATCAGATAATTTATATTATATTTTATATTGACATATCTGTGGCTTTAAAATGTATCTTTTTCTGGTTTTCACATGTTTTCAGCATGCTTTAAAAATGATAGTGTGTGTGCCAAATGAAGTTATTTTGGTTACCTGTAATTATAATTTATTTCAAAAGCCTATTATTCTATTTTGCTAAAACCTGCCAAAAGCAATATACTAGAAATGGGTTGCCTTTTACAACGTGGTTTTATTGGCTTGCAATCATACAGTTTTCAAGCTGTGGAAAGTATACAAATCAAGGTATCATCAGGCAATGTTCTCTCCCAGAAAATCAGCTATAGGTGATTCTGGACTCCTGTCACATGGGAAGGCAGATGTCAGCATCTGCTGGTCTCTGCTTCTCCCTCTGTGCTCTGTTGCTTTCAACTGCTCCATCTGTGGATTTCTCTTTTAGTTTCTGTGGGTTCCTTTGAGCTTCCATGGCTTTTTCACTGTCATCTTCTGGGACTTCCTCTCTTTGCCCCTCTATATTCATCCTGTTTATAAAGGATTACAGTAAAAGGATTAAGAACCACCTTGGGTCATGCCATATTGAAGTAATTCTTACCTGAAGTAATCTAATCAAAAGGTCCCACCTACAATAGGTTCACACTCACAGGAATGGATTAGCTCTAAGGATATGATCCTTTTTGGGGCCCACAAAAACCTCAGACTACCATGCATACACAGTACAAGAATTACTATTATTTTATTTTTTATCAAACTTTAGCAAATCCATCTGTCTGAAGATAATATCAAATGAGTAATCAAGAAAACATTATATGTTTTTTAAAATATTTTAGTTAGATAATTTCCTTCACAAATAAGTTTATTGCAACATTACTTAAAAGCAAAATACTAAAACATCCATAAAGTCCATAAGTAGAATGTTTGACTCAATCATATGACATAACTATGTGATATAAAGAAAAGTGAAACTTCTAAGTACTGGCTTAAAAAGTTATCCATAATAAATAAAATGAAAAAAAAATTACAGAGCAATAAATATTATGAAATTCAATTTTTACACAAAGCTTAAGAAAAAGAAATGAAAAACTAAGGTCGGTGGTTATATAAGTTTTTATAAACATTGAAAGATGAATGAAAAACCATTTCTTAATAGTTTTATTAAATTTTTGTGATTGGGAAAATAATATTTTTCTTCATAGGCGTCTACTTTATTTGAATTGTTATGTGTAGTATATATTGTAGAATTTATGGTAGTGCAAAATTTATCTTAGAAATTAAAAATAACATAATATTAATTTGAGAAAAGCACCTGAGCAATTTGCAACATCTGATTAGTGAATTTCATAAATCACAAATAGAAAGACTATATTGATAGAGACAAGATCAGACTGAGAACATTTGTAATTCCCTCCCCCCCAAAAAGGTAGCAAAAATTAGTTTTTGGATTTCCATCCTTAAATAATGTGTGTTTTATGCATTTGCATATGTACAACTGAATCAAGAAAATCCACTGTACATTTACATTAAGAAATATAGAATAAGCTGTGATGTTCAAATATTGTTGTTTACTTCCCATTATTCAACATTATGACCAAGAAATGATAATATAATAAAAACAAAACTGTTAACAAATCCAGTGAGTATCCAATACTAATCTTCCTTTTCTTCTTTACATATAAGCTTCAGAATCCATTAAATATGACATTGCTTGAACCTGGAATGTATAGTGGTGTTTATATGAAGCAAGGTAAT
Organism: Tolypeutes matacus; assembly: GCA_026826555.1. NCBI lineage: Eukaryota > Metazoa > Chordata > Mammalia > Cingulata > Chlamyphoridae > Tolypeutes > Tolypeutes matacus. The sequence goes on along the minus strand of JAKSZT010054416.1, from coordinate 5,758,180 downwards.
AATCTTTGCCTTTTAGGATACAATGAGGCTGTGAAATTCTGAGCGATTCTTCCATCAGGTTATTAAAGCAAATTAGCATCATTAGAATACTCACTGTTATATTAAGTTGATTCTTCATCATAGTCACTCAAAGAAGGCCTTATAAGTAACTGTAGGAATATCCTCATTGTCATTAAGATATTTTACAAGCCTAGAACAAAGCCATATGGTGCCTGATTGGCCCCATGCTTTGTCCTGGAATAGCATCATCTGGACGCTTGAAGATGTGAGATAATCAGCTTAACTCATCTTTGTGTGTGTCACAAAGTTAACAAAGATGTTTTAAGGAAGAATTCACTTTGTAGTTTAATTAATGGTCTAAAAAATGTTTTACCTGTAAAAAAATATCTTGTTGGCTTCAACCACATAGGAAAAAGTCAATTGTTTGTTTTCAGCTGGTGTTATATCCCTTTAAAAGTAAAGAATATAGAAAAATTGCATTAAGGGGAATTGTGGGCACATGGCATTGAATTAGGCAGAAAAGGCTCAGCTGTCACAAAAAAAACAACAGAGAAACAGCCAAAGGCTGCCCAAGGAACCTGCTTTGTGGGTCAACAGACCAGAGCACAGCTTCACAAATCCCAGGAGGGTGAGGGACAGAGAGAGAAGAAGCTGAAACAACAAACTGTGAGCTACTATACCTCCAGGCTGCAGGGAAAGGCTCCCTTCCCCCACCATGGAGATATTTAGCAAGGGTAAAATCCCTGGCTCATATCAGCTAACAGAAAGAGGAGCAGGCATCTTTTTCCCTGCCAGCAGTTACAAGGGAAAGGGGAGGGGGAGTCAGGGAGCTTTTCTTCAGTGAATTTGGCCAGTGGACCCTGCTTTGAAAATCAGCTGTAGTCAGACAAACACAAAGAAAAATCGAGAGAGATATACCTCTGTGGAAATGTGTGCCAACAAGCACTCTTGGCTGGCTGGTCTGGAAATTACATGGACAGAAACTGCTTTTAGACCTCTCTTTACCCCATACCTGGGAGAAAGTCTGTACCCCATTAGTGAGTACGTGCCATGATTTTGATAACTTAAGCTGGGCAATTTTAAAGACTTAGGATAACATGACCCAAATATCAAAGACTGTGAAAAAATAATAATAAGCAAGAGAGAGAATTTGGCCATTAGAGTAAATTCACCAACATATCAGTTACCTAGACATCAGAAAAAATTACAAGCCACACTAAGAAACAGTAAGAGATGGCACAGCTAAAGGAACAAACTGAATATCCTGAAGAGATTCAGAATTTAAAACAATTAATCAATGATAATCACACAACTCTCCTAAATCCTTTTAAAGAATTGAAAGAAAATATGATTAAAGAGATAAAGTGTATAAAGAAGACACTGGGTGAGCATAAAGAACAATTTGAAAGTCTGCAAAGAGAAGTAACAGACTTTATGGGAATGAAAGTCAACAATGGGTGAAATTAAAAATACATTAGAGGAGGGCAGATGTGGCTCAAATGATTGGGCATCTATCTTCCATATGGAGGGACCTGGGTTCGATCCCCTGGACCTCCCAATAAAACAAAAAATAATAAAAATAAAACACCAGGAAAAAAAAATACATTAGAGACAAATAAGAGCAGATTTGAGCTGCTTGAATTAGTCATTTTGAAGAGAGAACATCTGAACTCTAAAAGACAGGAGAACAGAAAGAAAAGAGAATGAAAAAAAAATTGAACAGGGCCTCAGGGAATTGAATGACAATGCAAAATGCAAAAACATACGCATTGTGTCCCAGAAGGAGAAGACAATGGAAAAAGCAGTGCTGTGAGGGAAATTTATAGCCCTCAATTCTTACATTAAAAAAGGAGAAAGAGCTAAAATTGAAGATCTAACTGCACACATGGAAGAACTAAAACAACAACCACATCAGCAAACTAATCTTAAACCAAGCTGAAGGAAAGAAATAGTAAAGATCAGAACAGAAATAAATGAAATCAAGAACAAAAAAGCAATCAAGAAAATCAACAAAACCAAGAGTTAGTTCTTTGAGAAGATCAACAAATTGATAAACCCTTAGCTAGATTGCCATAGGAAAAAAAAAGAGAAGACACAAATAAATAAAATCAGAAATGAGAGGTGGGACATTACCACTGACCCCATAGAAATAAGAGAGAATACTATGAAAAAGTGTATGCCAAAAATATATATATAGATGAGATGGACACATTCCTGGAAACACATGAACCACCTACACTGACTTTAGATGAAATAGAAGACCTCAACAAACCTATCACAAGTGAAGAGATTAAAATAGTCATCAAAAACCTCCCAAAGACGAAAAGCCCAGGACCAGATGGCTTTACAGGTGAATTCTACCAGTCATTCAAAGATGAGCTATAAGGATCTTGCTCAAGCTCTTTCAAAAAATTGAATAAGAAAGAATGCTACCAAACTCATTCTATGAAGTCAACAACACCCAAATACCAAAGCCAGATAAAGATAGTACAAAAAAAGAAAATTACAGACCAATGTCTTTAATGAATATAGATGCAAAAATCCTCAACAAAATACTTACAAACAGAATCCAAAAGCCTGTTAAGAATTATATGCCATGATCAAGAGGGTTTTATGCCAAGTATGCAAAGGTGATTCAACATGAAAAATTAATTAGTGTAAGAAAACCACATTGATAAATTGAAGAGGAAGAATCACATGATCCTCTCAATTGATGCAGAAAAGGCATTTGACAAAATGCAGTACCCTTTCTTGATGAAAACATTCCAAAAGATAAGAATAGAAGGAAAGTTTCTCAATATGGTAAAGTATATATATGAAAAACCTAAAGCTAACATTGTTCTCAATGGTGAAATGTTGAAAGCTTTCCCACTGAGATCAGGAACAAGACAAGGATGCCTACTATCAATATTATCATTCAATATTGTGCTAGAAGTCCTAGCTAGAGCAATTAGGCTAGATAAAAACTACAAGGCACCCAAATAGGAAAGGAAGAAGTAAAATTTTCACTATTTGCTGATAACATGATCCTATATGTAAAAAATCCTAAAAAATCTGCAACAAAACTACTAAAATTAATAGACAAGTTCAGCAAAGTGGCAGTATACAAAGTTAATACACAAAAATCAATAGTATTTCTACACATTACTGAAGTGCAATCTGAGGAAGAAATCAGAAAAATTTCATTTGTAAGAGTGAATAAAACAATCAAATACTTAGGAATAAACATAACTAAGGACATGAATGACCTGTATTCAGAAAACTATACAACATTGCTAAAAAATCTGAGGAAGAGTTAAATAAATGGAAAGACATTCCATGTTCATGGATTGGAAGACTAAATATCATTAAGATGTCAATTCTACCCAAACTGATTTACAGAAACAACATAATCCCAATAAAAACTCAACAGCATTTTTGCAGAAATTGAAAAGCCAATAATCAAATATTTTTGGAAAAGTAAGGGGCCCTGAATACTGAAAAAGTCTTAAAAAAGAAGAACTAAGTTGGAAGACTCTCACTTTCTGTCTTTAAAGCTAATTACTTAGCTGCAGTGGTAAAAACAGCATGGTACTGGCCTAAGGACAAAAAGATTTGACCAATGGAACCCAATAGAAAATTCAGAAATGAGCCTCACATCTACAGTCATCGATTTTTTTGATGAGGTTTTTAAGTCCACCCAGCTGGCCAGAACAGTCTATTCAACAAATTGTGCTGGGAGAACTGGATATCCATATGCAAAAGAAAGGAAGAAGACCCCTATCTCACATCTTATACAAAAATTAATTCAAAATGGAACAAGGATTTAAATACAAAAACAATAACCATAAAACTCCTAGAAGAAAATGTTGGAAAACATTTTCAAGATCTTGTCGTAGGTGGTAGTTTCTTAAACCTTAGACCCATAGCAGTAGTAACAAAAGGAAAAATAGATAAATGGGACCTAATTAAAATTCAACATTTTTGCACCTCAAAGGACTTTGTCAAAAGGGTGAAAATGCAGCTGACTTAATGGGAGAAAATATTTGGCAATCGCATATCTGATAAGGGTTTAATGTCCATGATATATAAGGAAATCATACAATTCAACAATGAAAATACAAAGTATCCAATTAATAAATAGGCAAAAGACTTGAAAAGACAACTGTCCAAAGAAGAAATACAAATGGTGAAGAAACACATGAAAAATTGTTCAACATCACTAGCGATTAGAGAAATGCAAATCAAAACTACAATGAGATATCATTTTATACCTATTAGACTGGCTGCTATTAAAAAGCTGGAAAACTGTAAATGTTAGAGAGGATGTGGAGACATAGGAACACTTATTCACTGTTGTTGGGAATGTAGAATGGTACAGCCACTGTGGAGGACTGTTTTGGAGTTCCTAAGGAACTTGAATATAAAATTGCCATGGGACCTGGCAATAAAGTTGCTAGGTATATACTCAGAGGAACTGAGAGCAGTGACATGAAAAGATATCAGCACACCAATGTTCATAGCAGTATTATTCACAATAGCCAAAAGTTGGAAACAACAACCCTGGTGTCCATCAGCTGATGAATGGATAAACAAATTGTGGTGTATACACATGATGGAATATTATGCAGTGGTAAGAAGAAATGAAGTCTTGAAACATATGACATGGATGATATGGCGAAGCAAGCTAGACACAAAAGGACATATACTATATAATTGTCTTATTAAGAACTAAATATATTATGTGAAATATAAATACATTACGTGAAATTTGAATATGGGTAGAATTGCATATATAAGATGTTTTTCTTTGAAGCTGAGCAAATATAAGTTAATAGTACAAAATGATAGTACTAAAAAAAAAAAAAAACCCAAACATTGTCCTAAGTGAAGCAGACCAGACACAGAGTACTACATATTGCATGATTCCATTTATGTAAAATGGAAATATAAATCAATTTATAAAGATGAAAGAAGATTGGTGGTTTTGTAGATCAGAGGAAGGAATGCTAACGGGTTTTGAATCTTTCTTTTTGGAGTAATGAAATTGTTCTAAAATTTTTGAGATGATGAAGGTACAACATTGTGATTATTCTAAAAGCCAGTGATTATACACTTCGGATAGAATTGCCAAAAACAGAAGCTATGTTCAGTGGTGGAAGCGTAGAGAGATTGGGAGGGGAGGAATTTTCTTTTTTGTTTGTTTGCCTGTTTTTTGTTTATTATTATTATTATTGAAATAGTGAAAATGCTCTAATAATGATTGAAGTGTTGAATGCACAACTATGTGATTGTAGCAAACACTATCGATTGCCCACTTTGGATGTTTTGTATCTTTATTAATTTATATCAATAAAATTGGTTTGTTAAAAAAAAGTCAAGAATGTAAAAGAATTATAGTGACTGAGAATGAGGAAGGATCTTTCAGGTGTCAAAGTTTTCTTTTCCCATAGCATATAATAGGAATTCTCTATGGATCGCCAAGGGTGGGAAATGACAAACTCCTGTAAGGAAGTTTAGTCCCAAGGTCCTAAAATCTACATTTAGCAGTGCTCTTTTTGCAGCACTCTGTACCAAATTGGATGTTAGGACATTTCTTCCAAACCTATTTCTGAGTCTCATTTGACCCATTCCTACTAACCCATAATACCAATTAGAACATCTTTTGATGTAGCCATTGTTTAGTCTTAGGAGAGCTCTAGGTAGCCTAGAGTGAAAACATAATTTAAATCATGTATTAATTTCTTAGGCTGAGTAGAGCAAATACCATGAAAGGGGTTGAGTTAAACAATGGGAATCTATTTGTTCATGGTTTTGAGGCCAGGTAAATGTCCAAATCAGGGCATCATCAAGATGATGCTTTCTTTCTGAATACCAACTACAGGTGATCCTTACCTCCTCTGTCACATGGCAGGGTATATGGAGGCATCTCTTGGTCTCTAACTTCCCTTCCGGTTTTCACTGATTTCAGCTTCTTGCTTCTCTGGCTTCTCTCTCTTTGTCTGAACTTCATTCTTTTATAAAAGTCTCCAGTAATAGGATTAAGACTCATCCAGCTTGAGTGGGGTCACACCTTAACCAAAATAGCCTCATCAAAAAGTCCTACTTACAATGTGTTCACACCCACAGGAATGGATTAAATTTAAGAACATGTTTACATGTTTTTCTGTGGTCATACCGTTCCAAATCATCATAAATTATAATCAGAGTCATACGTTAGTTGCTTTATCTCTAGGTCTTTTTGTGTGAGCTCTGTATTTTATATCAAATCTTGCTGTCTGAACTCTGATATTTCTTGCAATGTCAGCTATTCATAAAGTATCCATTGTTTGTGGTGAACATTAGAAAATAAAATTATAATATTATATATAAATATATGAGACCTGGGTTAATGAAGAATAGAATTGTCAAAATGCATTTACTCATTTGTAAACTCATTCATCAACTTTTGTTTTAACAATTTATTGAAGTATATCATTCATACATAAATATACATAAACTATAAGTGTTCAGTAATCATTGTGAACTTACAAAACAAACATGCATAACATCGTACAGGGCCCCCACACATCATCCCACCACAAATACTTTGCATTGTTGTGAAACATTTTTTGACAAATTATGAAAGAGCACTGTCAAAGTATTGTTACTAACTATAATCCTTATCTTACTCCCCTATATGTTTTCTAAATGGATTTATTTATTTATTTATTTACTTTTATCCATTTTTACCCCTCTACCCCATTTTTGCTGTTTTTGTGTCCATTCACTGGACAACTCTCTGCTTCCATTTCCTGCCCTCTCTTCTCATCCTTCTCCTGTCTTCACTGAGATTTGATCCTCGGAACCTCTGATGTGGGAGAGAGGTGTCCTACCACCTGCGCCACATTAGTTCCTGGTTTTTCAGTGTATCTCCTCTTGGTTCTCCCTTGTGCCACTCTCCTGTTACGTCATCATCTTGCTTCATGACTTGTGGGACCTGGTGGCTTACCCATGCGTGGGGCCTGGGGGGCTCACCTGCTCACAGGACCTGGCAGGTGCACCCACACACAGGGCCTGATGGCTCACCATTCGCAGGGCCTGGCGGGGCACCCATGCGCAGGGCCTGGAGGGCTCACCCACTTGCGGGTCCTGAGGGTGCACCCTCATATGGGCCTGGTAGCCCACACACCTTCTATATTTTTCTTTTTCTTTATTTTTACTGAGAGGTCATGGGGATAGAACCCAGGTCCCTCCATAGGGCAGACAGATGCCCAATCATTTGAGCACATCCTGCTATATCTATTAAGAATGACCAGAGATACCTAGAGTTATAGTCATTTCCCATACAGGATGGTCATATAATAAATCAGGCTTAGTTTATCACCAGCATTCTAAAAACCAGACCTAGGGAAAAAAACTAGGTCTGGGGACACATGCGTGGTTTCTAATATAGTGAATATTTAGCCTACCCTGATTATCACAAAATCAGGACAGCGAGAATAGTCACATATCATCAACTCTTTATGAATGCTTTTTACCAGTCTCAAGTTTAGGAAAGGGGAATAAAAATCAATAAATATATCTATTATCTTGATTTTGGTGATGTTTTTGCAGGAATATTTATGTATCAAACTTACCAATTTGTAATGTAAAATATACTTTGCATCTGTGCAATATATTGTATATCAAGTATGCTGATAAACAAAAAAAAGAGTGATGCCTATTTGTTTGCCTTTAGACAATTGGTAGATTTTGGTAGATTATGTAGGCATTTACTGAGAAGCGGTAGAAGCATGTTTTACAGGGGAAATCATTAATTACTTTACTAGGTATAGAAAGAAAACCTCTTATGATAGGGCTTACATAAGTAAGTCCATAACTATCTCTCGGAACTCAGCCTCTGGAAACTTTTTTCCTTCATCCTTTTCTGTGAGGAATCTTGACCTCTTGGCCTTTGATAGCTGTTTTCTTCCATATTATTATCTGACACCTATGGCCTTGCAGCCTTCCCTGTGACCTATCTTTTCCAAATGCTCATGATTTCGATTTCCTAATTTCAATCTAACCAGATTAAATTCCTTCACATTCAGTCCCCTAATGTCCACCCATTTTCAAAGCTTACCCATCAATTGTACATCCTTTACTTCTACAACCTGAAAGTGGCCATCTGGTGGCAAATTGAAACACATATCAATAAAACTCAAGACATAGAAATTAAATAAGATTTTAAATTTGGAAGTCCCACCCTATACATATGCCTGTTTGAAAAATTAAATGGAATATAATTTAAGGGATGACACTTTCCCCTGTATTGGGGCACCAAATAATAACTGTGATTTGCAATGCAGTGCCTGTACAAATCAGTCTGTGAACAGCTTAGTATATACACTAAATCTTGCATTTTAGTGCATTGTTGATATATATAAACAATACCTCCTTCCACTCTTAATACATCCAAGACATATGCAAATATAAGAACAAATGCCTACCATTTTCTTTTCTCAGTTAGAATTAAACCTGAAAGGTCTGCATTTCTTCTTTCACCCAAACCTGAAAATGTTCTCCCCAGATCTTAATACTGGTAGCTGATGCTTCCATAAGTAAATTGTCTCCCTATTGCTGGAACTTTGGGATTCATAACAGGTTCCATGACAGTAGTTGCTACACATTATGTCTGTTATTTGCCAGATGTTGTCTAATTGATTTGTCTATATATCTTTAATATTGTAATCAAGTAGCAAAGCAGGAATTATTATAATGCTTTTATAGATAAAGGCTGAGATACAGATGATTTGTAGTTGGTCACAAAGTTAATAAAGAGTTAAGGCAGAATTTTAAACCGGAGCCTGTATTTTCCTCTAAATCAAACAAATGTATCATATTCTTCACATAATATGAGATAAACTCTACCATCTTAAATTTCAACCAACAGCTTTATAATCCTGTTTATTCATTCATGGAGCAGAATATGGGGAGAATTAACCCATCCTTTGCAAATAAAATCAATCAACCAATAAAATAAGATATAACAAACTATATAATTTTTAAACATCGGTTTAACTATAAATTGATTTTAACAAAATATACATTAGTGCTTACCAAGATTTCTTAAACATAACTTTTTATATATTTTATATATATTTTTATTGTAAACCATAGCTTAACTGAATTGTTTTAGTAAAACACACATTTGAAAGTAAGACATTTATTGAAACTGAGGTTTTTTTCATAGCATACTATCAAAACCACTAAGCCCTGGATGATCACTGGACACTAACTACTATTACTCAGTACCACTAAGTAAATCTTTAGAAAGGTACATCAGCAAGCCTGTCTTGTGCTGTTGTTTTCAAAAGGTTTTCTTCCAAATAGGAATAACAAATCCATCAAAGCTTCCTACCCCTTTCTTTACTTAACACCCACTCTTTCTACATGCACAATTCAATTGATTGACTTATTAAAATTAGGCTCAAAATGAAGCACTTCCTTTGAAAATCAGAGATCTATGAGAATTACTAAAAAATAATCAGACTTGAGTCGCCCCCAATTTCTTTGCACTGTGACCAAGGAGTATTAAAGAGAAACAATGAATATTGATTAGCTTAGGTTCAAGTAAGATATCTGATACCTAGAGAAAAATATGCAGGAGAGTGAATAAAGTGGTAGTCACACTTCTGAAGAATGAAGCTGGTAGATTGCAAGTGACAGGTTCAATTACTGGCCCATGGACCACTGACACATCTGCCTTAAACTCTGAGGAATGGGCAGTCGGAAAAGGATGAATAACTCTTAAGAGTTAGAGAAAATATGTAACCACTCAGGCAGAAAATTAGCAATTACATTTTGTGCCATCAGTAATAACTATTTCAACAAAGATCTTAGGTTAACGTCAGACTGTTTGACAGTATATCAAGCACTACACCTGTATTCAATCAGTAACCACATCCCTCATACTGATACTGAGCTGTTTAGTTCAAATGTGGCTTGTTCAGTGATAAGCAAGATGGCTGACATATGGTACAGAAGTATGAAAAAGCAATTTACTTCACAGTTTTGATGCTGACCGTTGAAAATTTTAAAAATTCTGTAAAATTCAGACAGTTGCAGCTTGTCTTTTCAGGTGTTACTTTGATCTTTTCTTTTCTTTTCAGTAATAAATAAAATTACAACTTTTATTGAAGAAAAGGCAGCAAATTAGATGGATACTTAAGTAAGAAGTTTTTAGAAAGGAATTCTTCACATTTGGAGTTAAGTAAAACACCAATTCTATAAATATACAAATCCATGATCTTGTTACTAAGTGAAAGGGAGAGAACCAATACATGACAAATTTAAAGCAGAGTCAGAGAAATATGAATCTGTAATTAATTTATTATTATCATCTCTATGTTCTTAATTTACCTGGTCTAATATTGTAAATTTAATCAATAATTTTAAAATTCAAATTCTTATTGAAAACACAGATTTCTTAAGAGCATATAAATATGCAGAATTTAATCCATAGGCCCTATTACCTTATATTTTTATACCAGCATATACTAAAAAAATAATAATAATAATGCAAATAAGCCAAATAGTGTAAAACAGGATTAACAAAAACTGACAATTCAACAAATGCCTAATTAGAAGATATAACCTGCAAATAATAGTAAAAATATTACTAGTTGAGGTAGTAACTGATTTACCACCATTATTTACCATATATATAGTCCCCAAAACGTATTGTGATACAGCTTTTATAAGAGATGATAAAAGAGAGATAAGATCTTACTAGTGAACATCCAGTCAGATATACAATGTTGTCATCCTTGTAGCCAAACCAGTTATACATTTTTAAAAGTGTTTGTTATGGATTGATTCACATCCTCCACAAAGACAAGTTTATATCCTAATCCCAGGTCCTGTGGATATGGACTCATTTACAAAGTGGGTCTTCGAAGAACTTATTATTAAGATGAGGCCAGTTCTCTCTCTCTCTCTTGCCTTTGGACCCCTTTTCTTGTCTTCTGTGCCCTGCTCTCGCCGGGCCCCCCCCCCCCCCCCCGCCTGGATCACTACGCAAGTAAAACCTGGGGATTTATAATCCATAATGGGAAATTGTATTCTATAAATCAGCCCTCTTTGTCACTCTTCAGCCTCTTCCTCTCCACCTGGGACCTATGATCTGTTATTTTCTCCCATTTCTCCTCCCTCCCTCCCTTAATAAAGTACTGGCCTAAGCAAAAAGAAAAAAAAAAAAAAAAGATGAGGCCAAACTGAATCAGGATGGGCCTTAATCCAATATGACTTAAATCCTTATAAGCAGAGGAAATTTGTATACAGGGAGTAGGAGTCAGAAGTAGACAGAAGTAGACAGATGGCCATGTGACAGAGGCAGAGACTGAGTTACGGTTTTACAGTCAACTACCATTAGATTACTGTTGACATCAGCAAAATCATGATTCTGCCAACACCTTGATTTGGGAATTAAAGCCTCCAAAACTGTAAGACAACAAATTCCTCTTATTTAAGTCTACCAGTCTGTGATATTTGTGACAGCAACCCTGGAAAACTAAGATAGTGTTTGCAGGTAATTGGATTTCCTCAAATTAGAGCAATAGATGAATTTTATTATGTCCTGACATCATATTCATGTCACTGATGTCTCAGCCCTAAGACAGTGTAACGAAAGATTAAACTTTTCTCGTATAACATGTAATCTTTTATGGTAATTTATTGTGGCTGGTGTCAGTTCAATTATATATATGAGGGTGTATAATATATTTATACAGGAAATACATTATATTTACTTTGCATATATAATGTATCATGCGTTACATATTATATTTTATATGCATATTTTATATGCAAATTAATAACTAAAATATCATATTGATTTGCCTTTCAAAATTGTTTTGGAAGACAACAGACCATGAGGAGGTCAGCAGAGAAATGATTCTTCTCAAAGACTCTTCAAGAAATGTCCTTGAAGTCAGAGAACCATCTGTGCTTGCTTGTGTGTGATTCTCTCCTCCAGAACTCTGAACACATACATACAAACACATAAAAATAAAGATAATGATGAAGATGCTAATGATAGTTGAAATCTAAGTTCTATGGAAAGCCTATTATTGTATTCAATTTACATGAGAGTATAAATGCAGAAGAATTAGACAGTATGTTGCCTTATAAAGCAGATATTTTTACAGAAAGTTATATTTGAAACAAATATTTCTAAATCACAGATATTTTACATGCTTGAGAGTATAAGTCTATGCAGATCATTTTCAAAAAGTGAAGACTATTTTTATTTATTGTCTCTTTAGTTATTCTGGCAAATTTAGAATGCATGTGCTTATATTTGTGTTCTTAATGCAGGCACACCTAAGCTGACTGCATAAATTCTGATATATGCCTACATTAGGGGACTTGCACCAGTATGTTTCTGCATGACCATTTGTCATCTAGGTAAGGAAGAGGACAGAGAGAATAATAATAATAATTTTTGCTCCTCAAATGCTAGTGTGCCGCTGTAAGCCTTTACAATAGTACAGTCTGTTCTTGCATTCAGCAGCACCACCTCCAATATTTGTTTCTTACCTGGGATTCAACCTCTTTGAAACATTGTAAAATATGCAAAATTTATTATCAGCACTTTCTAATTTCCTATTTAGTTTTTCCTTCTTCCTATTCCTGGTTCCCAAGTACTTCTGTCTCATCTCCTTCTAATCAATGTTCAATTTCAGATAGCTATAAGGTTGGGAAGGATTTGAATGACTACTTCTCATTAAGGTATACATGATTGATTGATTCTTGTACTCTCTTTTCCGGGGCATTTGCATTTTAATAGCAGATAATTCTTTCAGGGGGAATGAGTTCTATAATAGTGTTAATTCAAACTAGAGTGATAGGACAGTGTGAGGGGAACTTGGAACTGGGAAACCTCTTGGTACGTCTTTCTCAAGGTCATATACAAATATTCATTACCTTTCAAGAGTTCAAAACTTTACCCTATATCTTGGATTCTAGTCTCTCCAAGGCTGAAGTTATTTTCTGGAAGTATCTTAAATACAGATGTAATTACATTAACTTTCTTCACTTATACTAATTCAATGCCACTAAGGTAACCTTGAGTGTACAGCAGCCTTAATATTGAAAGACTCTGAAGTAGATTGAATCAAAAGCCAAAATAAAGCAAGCAAAAACAAAACAACCAAAAAAACAAAAACAAAATACCAACCAACATAAATATATAAAACCACAAAATTTTGCAGTGAGACAATCTAATCAACCATCCTAGCAGTAATATTTATATACCTCCCAACACCTTAGTAAATATTGTTTTATGTACTTTAACTATTCCTTCAGCTTCAAGCAGATATATTTCTAAGTACCCTTGTGCTGTGCAACTGTAGTAAATAAAATGTACAGTACACTTATAACTATCCCAAAGAGACATAAAGATCACATCATACACATTCTTATTCTACCTTAAAATAATTTTTATGAATTGTAAATCACATGTAATTCCTAGGAAAGAAAATACACATGAAGCTTACTGACAAGTTGTTTGTTTCCTTACCACAAAAGGCACAATTTTAAATTGCATTACTCATATATCACTACATTTTTATAATTTCATTTACTCTAAAATCATAGCAGTCCCAGAGTAATTCTTTCAAATTAAGCAAAATATTATAAATTGACTGAGTTAATGTATATCATCAGATTGAATTGGGACAGAAAAATATAGGTCACCCAAATAAAACATCTTAATTGGTAAGGAGACATTCCAAAAATTAATGCAATTTCATAAGTTTAAGGATGCTTTGGGTATAAACTAACACTAACTAGAATTGTTATACATGGAAGTGGCAAAACAAAAGAGACTAGAGAATAGTCTTGGCTGAGGACAATACAGAATATATACAATTATAAACCATATATAGTGCTTGACAATTCCTAATTCTTTTATAGTTGTTTATAAATTCCCTTTAGATGGTGAAGCTAATGCAAATGGAGAGAATTTGATGAACCTTCACTCTAGTGATGGCTGAATATATTTGGGTTCCAAGAGAAGTCTCTCTCAAACAACCTTAACCAATGAATTTTAATGTGGTCAAAGGCAATCTGGAAAAACTTAAAGAAAGACTGTGGTGAACCCAATTGTTTAAATTAGAGTTGGATAAAAACATGGACAGTATTGCCTTCACCATTTTGCTGGTTCTTGTTTGACTTTTTATAATGAAGATATTTGATTTGCAAATGGCTTAAAGCCAAAATAAGCTAGTTATCTGACTGCAAAGAATGTGCAGTTGTATGTGTACCTGGGCAAACTGAAAATCAGGTAAAACTGCTGTGGAAAAGAAGTTTTGTACAATGATTGCACCAGCAAGGACACTGCAGACCGTTTGTTGTTTTATCAGTGTAATTAATAAACTGTTAAAACACTGTTATATTTGAAAAGATCATCTTGAATTGTCATCATAAGTGGTGTGCATTAAATTCCTTAAAATGTATATATGCTTTAACCAAATATTTCTACTTCTAGTTATCTATCTTAAGAAGAGCAGAGAAAAAATATGTAAAAGGTATATATTATTTTCTAACAACAAAAATTATTAAATAACCTATAAATAAATTAATGTTGGCTTAAAATACATCTAAAAGATGAAATATCATAAAATGAATTAACTTATGTCTAAAGACTGTTTTAGGAATGAAAAATACTTCTTGTATAATCTTATGAGAAAAATCATTATATAAATATTGTTATCTCATTTTTATCACAAATAAATTGATTTACATATATAGGAAAAAAACTGACAGAAAGTATACTGATATATAAAGAATGGGTATCCATGGTGATATTCATTATGATTTTGGTTTTCTATTTTATAGGTTTTCTATTTTCTGTAATTATCATTACAGATTTATAGATACTATAAATCTATAGTATCATTATAGATTTATAGTAAAACTATTTTAAATAATGGGGATCAGATGGAATTAAATGAAATAAACTAACCCCAATTAGAGCAGTCATTTAATTCTCAATTCCCTTTAACTTATGCTTGACTTTTGATGTATTTGCATGTTATGATACTGTAAACTGCCTAAGGCAAATCTATTGAATTATGTCAGCCAAAAACCTGGAGTAGGGAGAAAAAATACCATATTCAAATAAACAGTTATTGAGAAATTATGATGAGATTGAAATAAAATATATACATTTAGTTTATATTTTATATGTGCCCTAAAAGACAGAAAAAGAATGCAAATTAATTATTTTAGGAACATCTTGAAGGAATGCTCAACTAATAAATAGCTTGTTATAGAAGAGATTCTATGTACCAGAAAGTGTACTTTAGATCTACAAATGCAGAAATATAATCTAATACCCTTTTAAGAATCATAAGCAAGTTAAATAAATCACTTTGCAGAATGAAAATTTCAAGATGTATCTCAGAATTAGCAAAAACATAATAAAAAGTTAGGCCGTGGTAATGATTTAAAGGGAAAAGAGATATATCAACTAGGTTTTAGAGAATAATTGGAACAGCATATACACAAACATGCAAAGGTCAGAAGGGAAGAAATTTTTATCATTTGGGACAAGAGCCAGGTTAAGAATGCAGCACGTTTCTAAGTATAGGGCCCTGGAGCTTCTTTAATGGCTGTTTTGGATATTAATAACTTTAGTCACTGATTAGAAAATTGTCATTTATCCTTTTACTTGACTGCAAGCCCTTTCTTCCCTGTTCAAAATTTTCAGTTTGTAAATTTTTGTTTGTCACTTGGTCAAAACATGGTTATGTTAATACTGTTCTATTGCTTTTTTTATTGCTGTGTTATTAGGCTTCTCTATTTTTTCTGATTACCAGTGAGTAAATATTAATTAAGCATATAATGAAAAAAAGTTTACCACTAATAAACAAGATCTTCAGTATTTAGTTAGAGGGGTCTTATCATGAAGCAAGGAAAAATAAACAGAGATCAATGCCAAGTTTAAGATCAAGTGACTTTTTAACTTCACTGATACAGAAAAATACTTGCAAAGCCAAGATGATGCAGTTCATATGTGAAAGTTCCAAATTTGTTTTAAATTTTGCTACAAATCATGAGGGAAATGTCAAAAGGAACTTTTAAAAGAGTAGATAAATATTTTTTAAATAATAATTTTATAAAATAAACTATTTGTAGCTTAGAATTTAACAAACTATGGAAAGTAAAGTAAGAGTGTTAGTGTCTGATGTCCCCTTTCTATATGAGAGAATTCACTTGATGAAGTTCTTTTTTTTTTTTTAAAGATTTATTTATTTACTTTTATCCATTTTTAACCCCCTCCCCCTTTTTTGCTGTTTTTGTGTCCATTCGCTGAGCAATTCTCTGTGTCTGTTTCCTGCCCTCTCTTTTCATCCTTCTTCTCCTGTCTTCACTGGGATTCGATCCTGGGATCGACTTCCTGGGAAACTCCAATGTGGGAGAGAGGCATCCCACTGCCTCTACCACCTTAGTTCCTGGCTTTTTGGTGTGTCTCGTCTTGGTTCTCCCTTGTGTCACTCTTCTCTTAAGTCATCATCTTGCTGCATGGCTCTTTGGGGCCTGGTGGCACACCCACGCGTGGGGGCCTGGGGAGCGCACCCACTTGCAGGGTCTGACAGCACACCCGTGCACAGGGCCTAGTGGCCCGCATGCCTTCTATATTTTTCTTTATTTTTACCAGGAGGTCCCGGGGATCGAACCCAGGTCCCTTCATATGGGAGACGGTTGCCCAACCATTTGAGCCACAGCCACCCCAAAATTCTTGATAAATTCACATTTTAAGATAATACAGATTTCATTATTTATTTAAAAATAATTAAAATCCATTACCCGCATAAGTCATTGGCACCTGCTCGAGAGCGTGAGCATAGCATTCCCTCATAGAAATCAATCAAAAATAAGGAGAATGAGAAATACTCAAACTCCACCTTTAACAAAACTCTTCTAAAAGCTTGAAAAACAGAATCACAATATATGTGGAAAGGCTGTCAAGAGCAATGGTAAGTGAGCAGGAAGGCTTTGTGAGAAGATGTGGTGAAAAGGGTGGCACCACTGAAGAGCTCAAAAAAGAATTAACTAATTTCACTTCTGAAAGATTAAGAACACACTTTGAGAAGCAAACCACAATCACATGTTTACAATACTGGCATTGGGATGTACCAGCTCACAGCAGGAGCTTGCCAGGGTTAGACAAGTCTGGGCTTGAAGAGGAGTCCCACTGCTCAGTATTTTCAGAAAGCAGACTATCTCTGTCTAAAAATTAGAAGGAACACCAAATTTTAACAGTTTCACAGCGGCCTGTTTCCATTGACTGGGAAAAAATAAATGCTAAATAGATTCACAAACAAAACACTAGATGAACTAAAAACCTACAAGAGGATCTTGATGCTTTCTTTTCATTAATCCACTCAGAGCACATGCCAAGATACCACAAAAATGTATGATAAAAAGCAAAGAAAAATCAGGTGGCAAGTGAAAATACCCACCAGAATACCATAACAACAATGTAGAAGAAAACTGTGGTTTATCATTCTGACTGATTTAAAAAAACTTTTTGAAATAATTCCTACTAAGTAAGCATAATCAGAGACACAAGAGCTCAGGAAAGATGGTGTGAAAACACAAGGAGAAAAGATATGAGCTGGCAGAACTCATATTAAAAAGTGGAAAAAAATAATCACATAATGTGATGGCAAAATTTGAAGGAACAAAACAGTGAAAACCATAGAAAGAAATACAAGGGACATAAATGATAAAAGTAAAATGTAATGGGAGAGTGGGTATAGCTCAGTGATTGAATGCCTGCTTCCCCTGTATGAGGTCCCAGGTTCAATACCCAGTACCTCCTAAAAAAGAAAAGATAACATGTAATGGATATAAATGGATGTAAACTATCTTAGAATTTATAAATACACAAAGAAGATATGAAACATTTAAATCTTTATGAAAATATGGCTATCATTTTATATTTATTTACTCAGAAAGCCCACAACAAAATTATAACAAAAATTAAAAAGGTGAATAAAAAGATACACAAGTCACTCTATTTTGTTTTAGATTAAAAAGAAACAATATTGTGTTATTTTTTTTTATTATATTAGACCATGTTCAATGGAAGCATAATATGACATGTTGCTTAACTTGATAAATTTGTTGAGCAAATCCTTTATGTAACCATTAATGCTGATTGAAGAACCACATAAAATATGCTTTTTATGGTGCAAAGTGGCACAAAGATGAGAAAACATAAGAAAAATCACAAATGACAAATAACACTTAAATAAGAATCAAAAATAAAATGGTGTTAAAAAGTATGAAATTAAAATATAAAATCGGAAACATTCTTCAGAATCTAAAGTGCTTGATCCACATCAACTCCCAATTAGATATAAAACTGGATAAAAAGGTAAAGAAATATAATGTCAAAACTCTGAAACAAAATTCTCAACAGCTGACTGAGAGCTAAACAAAACCATGGGGGAGATGGCAGGAAGGGGTATGTTTAGCAACAAAATAAATTAAGGGTCAGTTTTTAATTACCTATTAGAAAATATCAAGTATTTCTAGGACAAAATATATAAAGTAGAAGAGAACAATTGAGCTCACAGACTGGCTTATGTTATCACTTCAAATTAAAAAAAGAATCCAGTAAAAATAATTACCCTTTTAAAACAATTTTCAGCTTCCAGGTTCAGAAGAGTAACAGCAGCAACAACAAAATCTAAAATAAAACCAAGACGAAGACATATACAAACTGTAATATTTTCAAAAATTATAGCCCCAATTATCTACTTTTAAATAAATTTCAAGGGCCAACCAATAATATTAAATATATTTCAAGTTAAATTTGGACTATATGTGTAACATATCATTAAAATAATGCTATTATATTGAAGAACTAGAAGGTCCCTAGAGTAATTTCCAGTCTTAAAAATAATTTGAGAAAAGTGGCTGGCAGATACATTCACTCTTTTGCGGGGTTATGTTGGTGGAGTATAGAATAGATTAAATGCCCTCAATATGATCTAAGCCACTAGTGGATAGACTGCATTTTAAAAGAAGAATTCTTCTTTTAATTTGTTTCCAGAAGTCATTTCTTTTGTGGGTGGAGAAATTGTGTAAATTAAAAAATATATAATAGAGAAGTTGAAGGTTTGCAGATCAATCATACATAAAATATAGGAGTTCCATACATCACTCCACCTCCAACACATTGCACTGGTGTGGAACATTTGCTACAACTGATACCATATTTTTGTAATTGTATTGATTTTTTAGCAGTAATTACTTTTCTTATAATTGATGAAAAATTATTAAAATAGTACTATTAACTATCATCCATAGTTGACATTAGGTATATTTTTCCATTGTATCACCCTATTATGAACACCTTGTATTAGTATTGTACATTTGTTAAAATTCATGAAAGATTTTTATATTTGTACTATAAACTATAGTCCATCATCTACAAAAGGGTCACTGTGTTATACAGTCCTATGCTTTATCTTTTAACTTTCATTCTAGTAACATATATGACCTAATGTTTCCCCTTTTGACCACATTCACTTATAATCAGTGCTGTTAATTATACTCATAATAATATTTTACCATCACTACTATCCATTTCCAAACCTTTGCAATCAACCTAAATAGAAATTCTTTACAAAGGAAGCCCCAACTCCCCATTCTCTAAACCCAACCCATCCCATGGTTATCTATATTCTAGATTGCAACTTTATCAGTTTGCTTGTTATAATTTGTTCCTATCAGGAGGTCATATAATATTTGTCCTCTGGTGTCTGGCTTATTCCACTTAGCATAATGTACTCAATTTCATCCATTTTATTGAATGCATCAGGACTTCGCTCCTCTTTACAGCTGAATAATTTTCCATTGTATGTATATGCCACATTTTCTTTATCCATTCATCAGTTGATGTACACTTGGGTTGCTTCCATCTTTTGACAATAGTGAATAATGCTGCTATGAACATTGAAGTGGAAATATCTGTTTGAGTCCCTGCTTTCAATTCTTCTGGATAAATACCTAGTACCATGGTTGCCAGTTCTTACAGTAATTCTATACTCAGCTTCCTGAGAAACTACCAAGCTGTATTCCACAGTGGCTGCACCTATTTACATTCCCCTCAGCAATTAATGAGTGTTCCTATTTCTCCATATCCTCCCCAACACTTGCAGATTTGTTTATTTTTTAATAGTAGCCATTCTAGTGGGCATGAAATGGTATTACACTGTGATTTTGATTAGCATTTCCCTAAAGCTAGTGATGTTGAGCATCTTTTCATGCACTTTTTTCTTTCTTTTTTTTTTTTTTTTCTTAGATACCAGAGCCCAGGGATTGAACCCAGGACCTCATATGTGGGAAGTTGGCTCTCAATGACTGAGCCACATCGGCTTCCCTGAGTTGGTCTTCTCATTTGTTTTGCTTGTTGCTTGTTCTTATTCCTTCAAGAGGCACTGGGAACTGAACCTGGGACCTCCCATGTGGGAAGTGGGAGCTCAACCACTAGAGCCACATCCTCTCCCTTCTTGCACTTTTTAGACATTTGTATATTCTCTTTGGATCGATGTCTATTCAGATCTTTCACCCATTTTTTAATTAGGTTATTTGTCTTTTTATTATTGAATGGTAGGATTTCTTTAGGTATTCTAGATATTAAACCCTTATCAGATATATGGTTTCCATTGAGTAGGTTGCCTTTTCACTTTTGTGAAAAAGCCCTATGATGCACAAAAGTTTTTAATTTTGAGGAGGTCCCACTTACCTATTTTTTCTTTTGTTGCTTGTGCATTGGGTGCAAAGTCTCGGAAATGATTGCCTAACTCAAGATTCTGAAGTTTCTTCCCTACATTTTTTTCTTGGAGCTTTATAGTCCTGGTTTTTATATTCAGGTCTTTGATCCATTTTGAGTTGAATTTTGCATATGGTATGAGATAGGAGTCCTCTTTCATTTTTTTGCCTGTGGATATCCAATTCTCCCAGCACCATTTGTTGAAGAGACTTTTCTTTCCCAATTGAGGAGACTTTGCAGCCTTGTCAAAAATCAGTTGGCCATAGATATGAGGGTCTGTTTGTGAACTCTCCATTTTATTCCATTAGTCAATATGTCTATCCTTGTGCCACTGACATGCAGGTGTTACCACTATAGCTTTGTAATATGCTTTAATGTCAGGAAATGTGAGTCCTCCCACTTTTTTCTTCCTTTTCAAGATGATTTTAGCTATTTGCAGTCCCTTTCCCTTCCAAAAAAATTTGACAACTGGATTTTTCACTTCTGCAAAGAAGGCTATTGGAATTTGAATTGGTATTGTGTTTAATCTTTTAATCAATTTGCATAGAATTGACTTCTTAATGATATTTATTCTTACAATCCATGAACACAAAATGTTCTTTCATTTATTTAGGTCTTTTATTTCTTTAGCAATGTTTTGTAGTTTTCTATGTAGAAGCTCTTTATATTCTTCGTAAAATTTATTCTTAGATATTTGATTTTTTTAGTTGCTATTGTAAATGGATTTTTTTCCATGAGTTCCTCCTCAGATTGCCCATTACTAGAGTTTAGAAACACTACTGATTTTTGCGAGCTGACCTTGTACCCTGCCACATTCCTGAATTAAATTATTAGCTATAGTAGCTTTGTTGTATCTTTTTCAGGACATTGTATATATAAGATGATGTGATCTGCAAATAGTGAATCTTTTACTTCTTCCTTTCCTATTTTGATACCTTTTATTTCATTTTCTTTCCTAACTATCTCTGGCAAGAACTTACAGCAGAATGTTGAATAACATTAATGACACTGGGCATCCTTATCTTTTTCCATATGACAAAGGAAAAGCTTTCAAGCTTTCACCTTTTAGTATGATGTTAGCTGTGAGTTTTTCATATATGCCCTTATTATGTTGAGTAAATTTCCTTATATTCTTATTTTTCTAAGTGTTTTTATCAAGAAAGGATGCTGGATTTTGTCAAATGCTTTCTCTGCATCAGTGGAGGTGTAGAGTTTGATATTATTGATGAATTCTAAAAGTAATATTGGATTATGTTTGTAAACTGATCCTTTCCTCTGGACATATTTGAGTGTATTGGATTCAGAGGTTTTACTTTTTTACTTGATTAAATAATGATTAAGGCTTTGATTGGGCCACATCAGTAGGACATTGCATCCCCACCCCCTTGGTAGGTGGGGACTCACAGAGAAACTGCACCACAGAGAAGGGAGTTTGGAGTTTGAATGCTGTAGACTGGGGAAGTAAGCACACAGAGGAGCTTGATTGTGAAGAAGGAGAGAAGGCCCTGGGAAAAGAGATGAGCTGTTTGCCTGATTGTCTATAGCTGGCCTTGTGGTGAGAGCAAGCCTGAGCTGGGAGAGAGGCAAGCCCTGGGAAGAGAGGAACCCAAGAAGCCTGAACCCTGGTGGATGTTGGCAGCCATCTTGCTTCAACTCATGGCCATAAACATTGGTGAGGGAAGTACCTCATGCTTTATGGCCTGGTAACTGTATGCTTCTACCCCAAATAAATACCCATTATGAAAAACAACCAATTTCTGGTATTTTGCATCAGGACCCCTTTGACTAATACAGGAAGTGATCATGTTTGTTTGTTTGTTTTCCATTCTTTTTGTTAATGTGGTAAATTACATTAACTGATTTTCTTATGTTGAACCAAACTTGCACACCTGGGATAAAATCCACTTGATCACGCTGGAATTGATTTGCAAGTAGTTTTTGAAGATTTCTGCATCTATAGTCGTAAGAGAAATTTGTAATTTTCTTTTCTTAGAGTATCTTTATCTGGCTTTGGTATTAGGGTGATGTTAGCCTCATAAAATGAGTTAGGTTGTTTTCCCTCCTGTTCAATATTTTGGAAGAGTTTGAGCAGGATTGGGATAAATTCTTCTTGGAATGATTGGCAGAATTCATCTGAGAAGACATATGGTCCTGGGCTTTTCTTTATTGGGAGGTTTTTGATGACTGATTTAATCTTTTTATTTTTAATTGGTCTGTTGATGTCTTATATTTCTTCTAGAGTCAGTATAGGTTATATCCTCCAATAATCCTTTTTATTTTGGTGGGGTCAGTAGTAATGTTCCTTCTCTCATTTCTGATTTTATTTATTTGGGTATTCTATAATTATCTCTTTGTCAGTCTAGCCAAGGGATTTGTCAACATTATTAATCTTTTCAAAGAACCAACTTTTTGTTTTGTTAATTTTCTCTAATTTTTTATTCTCAATCTCATTTTTTTTTTCCTGCTCTAATCATTGTTAGTTCTTTCCTTTTGCTTGCTTTGGGATTAGTTTACTTGCTTTGGAATTAAATCCTCCTGGTTTGCAGTATCCTTGATTTTAGCTCTTTTTTCTTTTTTTTTAATGTAAGTGTTTACTGCTGTAAATTTCCTTCTCAGCACTTCTTTCACTCCATCTCATAAGTTTTGGTGTAATGATCTCGTGTTCATTCATCTCAAGATATTTACTGATTTCCCTTACAAATTCTTCTTTGACCCACTGATTGTTTAAGAGTATGTTATTTAACTTCCATATATTTGTGGATTTTCCAGTGCTCTGCCTGTTATTGATTTTCAGCTTCATTCCATTATGGTCAGAAGAGATAATTTATATAATTTCAATCTTTTAAAAAAATTATTGGTTTTGTTTTCTTACCCAGCATCTGGTCTGTCTTGGAAAATGATCCATGTGCACTTAAGAAGAATGAATATCCAGGTGTTTTGGGGTGCGATATTTTATATATGTTATTTTTAGTTCATTTATCATATATTCAAGGTCTCTATTTCCTTATTAATCTTGTATCCAGATATTCAATATATTGACATGAGTGTTTTATTGAAGTCTTCAAAGATTGTTGTAGAGATGTCTATTTCTCCCTGCAGTTTTGCTAGAGTTTGCCTCATATATTTTGGGGCACCATGGTTAGGTGCATTAATATTTATGATTTTTATTTCTTCTTGGTACATTGCCCCTTTTATTAGTATAGTATATTCTTCTTTGTCTCTAATAACAGCTTTTGTCATAAAATCTAGTTTGTCTAATATTAGTATAGGTACCTGAGCTCTTTTTTTGGGTTACTTTTTTACATGGGACATCTTTTTCCAACCTTTCACTTTCAACCTATTTTTGTCATTGGGTCTAAGGTTAATCTCTTGTAAAAAACATATAGTAAGGTCGTGCATCCTTATCCATTCTGCCACTCTGTGTCTTAGGATGGGGGGAGTTTAATCTATTAACATTAAGTATTATTAATGTAAAGGCAATACTTACTTCAGACATTTTGTCCTTTGGTTTTTATATGTCATACCTTTTTTTGTCTCTCTCTTCATTATTGCAACCTCCTTTTTTGTATAGTTTATCTTTTGTGATATATCGGACTGATCTCTTTCTCTTTTCTGTTTCTGTATTTTTAATTTCTTTTTTTTTGGGGGGGTCTCTAGAGTTTATATCACACAACCTACATCTATAGCCATCCAATTTGAAAATATAACAACCTAGCCTCAATAGCATACATGTCCTCTTCTCCCATATCCCTCTGTTTCCCCTCTTTACATGGTTTTTATCCCATTTTACCACTTTATATTTTATAAGTACATTATTAAGAAATAGACATTTTTCTTGTTCAGTTGCATTCTGACTCTTATAGGAATTAAAAAGTAGAGTTGTATATTGAGCATGCAGTACTATGGGGTTTTATATTTACCTTTTTAGTTATACTTACTGGTAATCTTCATTTCTTCACACTACTCCAAGCCAGTCTCTTGTCTTTTCCTTTCAACCTGCAGAAATCCCCTTATTAATTCTTGTAGGAGAGTCTTCTTGTTGATGAATTCTCTCAGTTTCTATTTATCTATGAGTATTTCATACTCCCACTCAATTCTGAAGGACAGTTTTGCCAGATAAAGAATTTTTGCTGGCAGTTTTTCTCTTTCAGTACCTTAAATATGTCAACCACTGCCTTCTCACTTCCATGGTTTCTTATGAGAAATCAGCACTTAGTTTTTTGAGGCTCCCTTGTATGTGACAAATCACTTTTCTCTTGCTGCTTTCAGAATTCCGTCTTTATCTTTGGCAATTTCACATTCTGTTTCTTATGTAACTCAGAGTAGGTCTATTAGAATTTATTCTATTTGGAGTGTATTGAGCTTCTTAAACATGTATATTTATGTTTTTCATAAGAGTTGGGGAAATTTTGGCCAATATTTCCTCAAATATTTTTTCTGTCCCTTTTCCCTTCCCATCTTCTTCTGGAACAATGAGGACATATATGTTTGTGTGCTTTGTGCTGTCACTTAAATCCCTGACACACTTCTATTCTATTCTTTTCTCTGTTTTTCTGACTCTATGATTTCAATTGTCCTATTATAACCATTGGCCAATTTGATGTAATTATGAATTCCAAACATATAATTGGGTCATGCTTATAAACTGATCTGTCAATCTGGGCATGATTAGGTTATGATTAGGGCATTGAGCCCCACCCCTTGGTGGGTGGGGAATCAAATATAAAGGCAAGACAAAGAACAGAGTTGAAGAAGTTTTTGAGAAGCAGTTTTGATGTTGGAGAAAAGGCCCCAGAAGAAGAGAAATGAGCCGTTCACCTGATAGTCTACAGCTGACCTTGTGGAGTAACCAGAAGAGCTAAGCCGGGAAAGAATCACAGCCCCGGGAAGAGAGGAACACAAGAAGCCTGAACCCTGGCAAACGTCGGCAGCTGTCTTGCTCCAACACGTGGCAATGAACTTTGATGAGAAGAAACTTAATGCTTTATGGCCTGGTATCTGTGGACTTCTACCCCAAATAAATACCCTTTATAAAGACCAACCCATTTTTGGTATTTCACATTAGCGCCCCTTTGGCTGACTAATACACCTATCTTCTGGTTTGCTGATTCTTTTTTCTGCCTCTTCAAATCTGCTGCTGTATGCCTCTAGTGTATTTTTAATCTCTACTATTGTGCCTTTCATCCCCATAATTTCTATTGTTTCTTTTTATACTTTCTTATTATTCTTTATGTTCACATGTTCTCTTATTAATATCCTTTACCCTTTTATGAATATTTTCCTTCATCTCCTTGAATTAATTTAACAGATTTGTTTGAACTTTGGTTAGTTTTTCCAAATTCTATGTCTCCTCTGAAGTTTTAATTTGGCCCCTTGACTGAGCCATATCTCCCTGTTTCTTAATATGGCTTGTAATTTCTTGCTGATGTGTAGACATCTGATTATATTGATGAGTTAACTCTGAAGGTCAGTTTCTTCCTCTTGTCTAGGGTTTTATTGTTATTGGCTTTGTGTTAAGGTTTTTCTTTGATGCTTGATCCAACTTATTATAGATCTTTAGAATAGCCTGTGTTTAGCTGATCTGATTTTCTCATGTCTTCTTCATCTGATTCTTGCTTTTCATATATGGTACAATTTTTAAGATTGCAATTTTTGTGTAATTCTTTCACCTGCAGGAGAAAACTTCCTTTCTTCTGTTCCTTCTATGGGAGTCTTGGTCTATTCTGTTTGTTTTTGTGTAGAACTTTCTCCCCAGGTCCTATGGTTTGCTTGCATTCTCCTACTCACTCAATGCACTGTTTTCCTTATTCTTTTCCATTTGGGACATTCCTATCTCACAGCAATTCAATTTAACACCCTCCCCCCCCATACTTTTTCCTCTGTGAGGCTTTTCTGTCTCCGATTTCTTCCCCATTAAGGTGTTCTGCCCTGAGGAGCCAGATGGCACCAATGCAGAAAGGCAAATCACTCCAGAAAAGTCCATTTTTTAAAGGTGGTCCAGTCAACAGAAACTAGATTGGGTGAGTGCAGCCTTTCTAGCCAGAGTTTTAGTGCAATCTACCTCTCTTTCCCTCTTCCCTCCCCTCCCCTTTTAGGGAAACTTTAGTATGCAGCACTCCTCAACAGTTTGTGTTCCACCCTGGGTCTCTGTGGACTTGGGTCCCTGTGCTTAGATATGTGTGGGGTTCTATTGCTGCTGTCCCTGGTGTGAGGTGAGAGAGATACAAACTCTTGTCTCTGAGCAACTCTCAAACAGTGTGGGACTGAGAGAGGGTAGACTGGCAGGTTGGAGATGGAAGTGTCCTAACCAATATCTTCCTTTTTCTTTGATTAAGCATTTGTGAAGTTCTTCTCCAGTCTCTACCATCCTCCAGAGTTCTAAGCAAGTTGGGTTTGTCCTTTTATTCACTGAATCTCTGGGAAGGTGTTTTCAGGGGATGCCTTACATCACCATACTGATGACATCACTTAAATTTTTAAGGCAACATTTAACACACAACCTCCAAGTTAGAAGATATTACCCCATGATTACTGTGCTTTAAATTGGATCTTTTTTTTTTTTTTTTTTTTTTTTACCGGGAAGTCCTGGGGATCAAACCCTGGTCCCTCCATATGGGAGACGGACGCCCAACCAGTTGAGCCACATCCGACCCCTAAATTGGATCTTTTAGTAGGTGATCCATAAATAGTTCCACTTTCAGCAAAGTGAAAACACTAACATATCAATATTAATAATTTTATTTGATGATTGAAACAAAAAGATGTGTAGATATAGAGGCTGCTTTTCTTTTTCAAGAAAGACTTAGCTGGACATTCAATGGATTAAATGGACAAAAAAATTCTGTCCTTGGTTATTTCCTATTTAATCCCTTTTTTAACCAATTGGTAAAAGCAACAATATTAGTATTCACAGGATATGAGGTGCACATGAGGGTGGAAGGTAGGTAGTATATTTGTTAGCAGAATGATGCCTTAAAACATCTTGAAATGTTATTAGGATTGCTCAGTATAACAATGTATATTTAAATAGGTAAATGTAAAGGTCCAATCCTTGCGATGGAAAAATATAAATTGAAAATATTTGAGATATCAAAATTTAATAGACGTGTATATAAAATGAACTTAAATATTTTAAACAGAGAAAGTCATTAGTATGCCATTGTTTTCTTTACTTTCATTTTAAAAAATCATAATATCAAGCCATACAGCAAAAGTATAGTAGATTAGAATTGCTTAGCTCTTAGTATGGGTTCATCTAAAACAGACCATAAGAAAAAGATTTGGATACCATTATTTATTTGGCAAGTCACTCAAGAAACAGAAATGAGAAAGTGGGGAAATTTAGATTAGGGTAGGGGAAACCCACTGATCAACGTATGATAATAAGCTAGCTAAGAAGTGGGAAACTGGAAGACAGAATTTTCTGATTTGTGACATAGAAGGTTGAAACAGTTGTCAATCAAAAGTACCCTGCTGCATTCATTTAGTGTGGATACTGAAAATGGTACCCTGAATCAAGTGGGCTAAGGGTGCATGGCTGTTGCATCACAAATGTTTATTACACTTATTTTTCCTCAGTGTTCTGTATCATTCAGCCAATACACGAATACCACTTTAGAGGCCATAGTTCATTGATAAAGATTCCATAAAAATAGAACTCATTCAATGAAAGTGACCTACATATGGAAAATCATGGACCTAATTTTAAAAACAATGTGTGAAAAAAGTGCAAATGTTATGCTTAGACATGCTAATAATACTCTGGGGAAATATGATAAAAGTCTTCAAAGAGTTGAAAGTTTTGCTGTAGAAGACAAAACATTTTTCAGCATAGCTAAAACTATAACATTAAGGCAAATTTGTAGGCATTAAATGGAGACAGAGTAGGCTGAAATAGGAAATAATACACTAAAAAATCTGTGTAATAATGGGCTGGGCTGCCACCAGAGTTTATACATATGCAATCACAGTAGATGTTCCAACAGACACTGGTTCATCACTTACCTGACAGAAATGTTTTAGAGCACAATCAACCATCAACAGGTGGTTAGATAATAGGTAGTCAGATAAATAAGTGTACCTCTATTACAAATCCCTTCCAAACACCAAATTTATCATTCTATGACTGTCAGAGTGGATTTATGCTCATTCATCAATACTTTCATTCAAAAATTATTGAAAAGTGGACAGTAGGTGTCCAATGATAAAACAGAAATATACTTAAAGATGATAGAGGAGATATTTAATATACAATAAAAATATGTACTTTAAGTTCTATGCAGGAAATTAACAAATGGAAATATTATAGACTATCAGAACAAGTAGCCTGATTTGTTTTGGAGGACTGGAGAAGTCCTTAAACAAGAACACAACATTAACACTTAGACTAAAGAAGTGTATTCCAATTATAAGGGACATCATATCCTATTATTCACTGCTTAGCAAACAAAGAGTCTTTCTTTGTCTTCACACTGTGAACCAAATACATTTAAAGTACATTTCCAATTCTGAGTTTTATCCTGTAAGAATTTACCAAATCATATATATACTTGTTAAACATATACCAACTTTTCTTTGTGTCCTTGGTTTCCAGTACTAATGTCTCTCATTTTAAACTTCCAGGGGGAGCATATTTGATTTGAATGTTGTTATTAATTTCCCATATAACCTTAGGCAAATCATTGAAATTTGTGTTCATTTTTCCCATGTGTAAAATGGAATTGCTGAAGATCATATCTGAGAATATTAAAACATATGTTTAAAAAGCTCTTCTTATTATGCATACTTTTGTCTTAGCTAATAGCAAACATTAATACTTCTTGGTAAGAGGTAATTATGCTATTTATTCAATTGTTCTTATTTCAACCTAAAATCAGAGAGAAAATTTTATTCCAAAGAAAGAGAAGGTATCTCAAGTGATAAGCAGTCCTTGTGAGCTCCCCTGAAATGGCAGGCCCCCACAGGGAGCACCCAAAAGTAGGTGCTTATATCCTGCT
The DNA here is from genome assembly GCA_026826555.1 of Tolypeutes matacus. Lineage (NCBI taxonomy): Eukaryota > Metazoa > Chordata > Mammalia > Cingulata > Chlamyphoridae > Tolypeutes > Tolypeutes matacus. The sequence goes on along the minus strand of JAKSZT010054416.1, from coordinate 5,728,387 downwards.
TGAAGCTGATGTAAAGCGCAATAATTTTAACTGCAATAGCTCAGATTGCATTAAGAAAAAAAAATCAAAGTAAATAATATTGATGTATTTCTGTATGGCTTACTTTGTTAATGGTTGCAGCTTCAATGTCTATAGGTCCCTTTAAATGTTTCCTCATTATATGTTTAGTCCATTTTTACTCCTTTCATAAGTAGCGTAAGGTAAAGTTAGCATTCTTTGTGACTTTTAAAACATATCATTGCTCATTTTAACAAGGTAGGCATTTGCAAAGCTGAATCATTAGCTTTCTAATTGGCAGGCAAGTAAGTTATTGGCAAAATACAAGATTCCATTTAGATCTAATTTCATAAAGATTTATCTAAAATTAAACCAAATTATATCTCTTAGAAGACTCTGCCATTAGCCTCACCTTGAAAATTTGCAAAGATCTAGAATATCTATTTAATCCGTTTAGAAAAGCTTTACTTGTGTACGTTTTCATTCTGTTTTCATAATTATATTTCACTTCTCCTTTGTTAGTTTTGCCCCTGTATCATGATTTTTACATGATGAAAAATTCCAGATGCTATCCTGGTTACTCCCTTTTCTTTAAATTTCTTGAGAAATCTAAGCAGAATAAATCAAATTTTCAGGTTTAGTTTCACTCATGAATTGGAAACCTATAATGCACGAGCACTTTTCTCTTGAGACTATTTGGCTTTTTATGATTCATTGTAAGATCAGGCTTAAAAGCTTTTTGACACAGGCATGGTAAAAATATGAAGTTGAAATTACCATGTGCTGAAAGCCACTCAAGGTTTTCTACCTATAAAGGAAGTTAATAATTTGACTGATTTTTTTCCTGACATCATTATGTTTGATTCTACAGAGGGTAGGTATATATTTATGGACTTAGATAAAATTCAGCTACAATAATTCAGCTTTTTCCATATACAAATGTAATGTTGGAACTGGAAATCAGTCATGATAGCAGTGAATATAAAGGAAAAATTATCTACAAAGACAAACTTCGATTTATAAATTTATGTTTCAGATATTTTTAGTAAGAATTCAGTGATATTTGGCAACAACATGAAAGAAGGCAATTAGAGATGTGTGTGTTAACTTAAGAGTTCTTGAAAAAATATTATGTATTCCTCCCATGCACAGCAAAGGAATACACCGAGACTTTGTTCATTTTCACTAACTTGTCTTTCTATCATCAGTTTCTTTGTACTTCTTTTCAGTTCATTTGTTTCTAAAACCAAGTGCTTTACGGATCTGGCTTCCTTTAGGAAACTTCTCTCTCTTACTTTCCTATCAACAATCCAGTTACTCACATGCATGCAACACATGCTCATGTTATTCAATGTAGAAACTAATTCGTGTCAATTTATTTTGCTCATATTTTCAAATTTATACAAATATGTTTGCGCTTAATGTTCATTTCAATGGCATCTTCAAATTTTAATGTTAAGTGAATATTAGCAACAACTTTAACTTTTGTTTAAATTAGCTTAAGGACCTCAATTAATTATGTGCATAAAAAAGAGAAAGAGTTACACAGGATTTTAAGATTTATTTTTTCATTTTTTAGAAAGTCCTTGGATTTGAACCCAGTTCCTCGTACATGGGAAGCAGGCACTCAACCGCTAAGCTACATCTGCTACCCAAGGAGAATTGTTTTTTTCATTTGTTTGCTTGTTTTAGGCTGTACTGGAATCAAACCTGGACCTGTTACATGGGAAGCAGGTGCTCAATAGCTTGAGCTACATCTGCTCCCCATCTGGATTTTAAATATCACATTTATACTACTTTTACTTTATTTTTTATTTTAAAACATGCAGAAAAATTTTAAGAATAAAATAAACAATCACAAAAAATTCCAAATGCTAGTAATTGTGTTATATTTATTTCAATTTTCATAAATTTATAATTTCAAAAAACTACACGATAAATAACATAACTGATTATACTTTAAGTATATTATACCTTAAGATATACGTGTAAATATCTCTTTCATCTCACTCTTTACACATAAAGAAAATTGTTTTCTCTTTTTATATTTTTTTCAGGGTATTTTATTATTTTGCATATATCTGCTTACAAAGATATTATTAACAGAAATTTTGTGATTTTTGAATGTATTTAATTGGCATCATGCAGGAAAAAAATGTAGAGTTTCATTCAAAGCCATGTGTTTTTCCCTGATTTTCTTTAATAGTGTTGATATATCTAATTTATTACTAATTATTACTTCACAGTTGGGTATTTTTGTTTCTTCCTTCTTTGTCTCTTTTTTATTTTTTGAAATAAGAAAACAGAAAAGCATTGTTTTACTTCTGACAAACTATAAAAATCTGTTTTATTGTATCATTTTCTTATATTAAAATGAGACAAGAGCACTACTCAACCTAAGAAGAAAATGCTAAGGAATGGCCTGTTTTCATATCATAAATTACGTGCGTATTTTTAAGGAATATATATATATATATATAGGATCTCCCACATTTTTCTAGTTAATTCTGCATTTAAAATATGTATGTATTATATTAATTGCCCTGTTTAGATTACTAGGAAAATCTATTAATGAAAATTGATAATCAAGGCAAATATTTACACTATTTGTCAACTTTTCCGCTCACTGAGAAAAGGAGAGATGAAAAGATACAGAGTCTCCCTAAATTATAGATTTCCAAACAATTATCAGTACAGTAAATATGAGGCCACAGCCATCACTTAATATATCTATAAAGGAAAGGAAGACATAAAATTACTTTTAAGCAGCTGAAAAAAATATGCTTAAACGACTTGTCTTCAAGGAATCTGGCAGAAGGGATTTGCATGACTTCAAGAATGGTCATAGAATAGATAATATTACACTTAGACCATGGAATTCATTCCATATATAAAGTAGGTTTAATTAAACAAAAGAGACAATAATTGTATTTATAAAGAAAATTATATTTTCAGCAACCTTCCTAAAACACAAATAATTGGCAATTACCAAAAGAAAACCTGACAACTACAAAGTCACTGACCATGTTGTCAATGTTACTTAATCAAAGAACCCGTTGTTGATTTCACGTGTGGCATAAAAATAAACAGATGAACAAACAATAACTTTGCTGATGAATAATTAAAGAAAGCTTATTAATGTGAATAGTCAAAATCAGTTGTAAAAGAGAGCTGAGAATAGTCAGGCACTAAAAATTCTGCTCTCAGAGCTACCTAACATTATATGTTAATCAGAGGAAAATCTGAAGTATAGTATCATGCAGCATATTTATTTTGTGTCATTACTGTTACTGAGAAGAAGAAAAAAAGCTTCAGTTGAAAACTAGTTTAGTTTCTTATATTATACACTTTTTTCATATGGGAATGGATGGAATTAAAAAATAAAACCAAAAACTACATTGCCAAAGTATTTAATTATTTATTGTTACATCACATTTTAAAATGCGCAGGGCATTTCAGTATTTTAAAAGAGCCACTAGTACATATGACTTAGGAAAAGACTATAGCCCTGCTATTATTCCTGCTCATTTGCCCATTCACCCTGAGAAGGGTGCAGTTAGGCAAAAGAAACAGGTGGTTAGCCCAAACATTGTCAGGCATCAAACTAATGGAGGAAAGTTTTAGAATATAATCCAAAATAAGGAAGGGTTTAGATTTCCCTTTAGAATTGTAAAGTGAAAAATTCAGTGCCATATAAGGGTGGTCTTGGTGGGAATCTATCATTTGCAGAACATAAGGGAATTCTTGTTAATCCAGCCAGGAAGGCCCCAACTAAGTCATCAAAGAAACAAGTTAGCTAAATTGGAGAAAACAATGCCTTTGGGTGCCTATTTAAGTATAAGTTCTAAGTCTGATGTGAGTCTGTGTGTAAATGAATCTGTGTAACTTTCAACTTTCCTTCTCCCATGTGGTCTAGATAAAACTATCAAAAACTTTAAATGAAGAGTTACTTTTCAGGGACTCATGAGCCTGCTTCATCTGAGGAAATTGGTAGTCAAGGAAGAAACCAGCAGAGGGAGGTGTAGAGTCCTTCTCATCAAGAATGGATATGAGATCAAATTATTAAATGGATTTCCCCAATATTTTTTCCTCCAACCCCCCCCAAATACGCAGAAGAAAGCTACTGCAGTTGTAGCTGTCAAACTGCTCAACTAACAGACAATCTCTTAGCAGCATCTAAGCTAGTTGGTTGAGAAACTGTACACATGTAGTATATACCTTGTCTTTAGTAAATATATAATTTTCTTAGAGTATCAAAGAAAATCGCATTTGTATAGTTTCAAGTAATCTTGATCATAAGTAAATCTCGTGTTCGGATAGTGCATAATTTAGAATATGTTATCTCTGTCAAGGGATTTTAGGTAGTGAGCTACCATTAGAATGATGGTTTTGTGGCATCAAGACACCATGCATGGATGTCAGTGAGATACAGAAACCTCAATTCTAGTGTGCTTTTATAATTTAATGCATTCAAAATAGTTATTATTCAACAAACTAAAACAGACTTCTAGGACAACATAAAAGGATATGCAAACAGCTACAATTCAAAACACAGTATGCAAAGACAGTTTAAGAAAATGACATAAAAATCTAGTACAGTGATTCCCCAGTCCTCTGGAATTTAAAGTGCCCTAGATTTTGGGAAAAAATCCATATATCAACAACATTTCTATTGTGCTGGCAAAGGAGCTTAAAAAAAATGAATTGAGTCACTAAATATAAAGTGTGTATTTTTAGGATACTGAGCATGTTTCCAGTTGAGTGTAAGATACTGCTAATTTTTTCCCTTCGAGTCATTGCTTGCCCAATCTTGACAATCTTGTCCTAATACATTTTTTTAAACTACTTTGAAGTTATTCTTCAGAACTTTCCAAATGTTTTGGTATGTCTTACATGGTGACACCGTTTTATCCTTTAAAGGTAGATATGAATTCTTGAAATAGCCATAGTTTATTTGGAACAATGTTTACTGAAAAAGTTATATCAAACCATGCAATACCTTTTGAGGTAAAAATAAGGCACATAGATCGAGTAATCAGAGTGTTTTCCTCATTATATTCATAGAGTGATTCTGAAAACAACTCTGTAGAGGTATTTAGAAAGTACTTTGAGAAATGGCAACAACAGGAAAAGTGAATACTCTCCCACTCAACTCCTTCAAAGGAAAGCATTTCCTATGTTTGCCCTTTGGTAAGTAAATTGTTTCCTACCTTAAAGACCCACAAGTTGTTATGTTTGTTTGTTTGTTTGTTTTTTCCCTTCTACAACTTTCTGGCCTACAGAAATTGAGGACCATTAGGCTTTTAAAGCAACTACACATTTGCAGATAGCTACTTTAAAAAAAAAATATATATATATATATATATATATATATATGTATATATGTATGTATATGACTTTATCCTATTTTTTCAAATATACATACATATATATATATATACATATACATATAAATATTTAATCCTTTCCTTAGGGTGGTTCACTCAACTACTTTTCATGGCTTTTTCATCTCTTTCTTGTTTTCTCTTAGATTTTGGCAAATGCAGCAGTTAAAGGTCCTGATATAGTTTTATAATGTTTTATATAACTTACCTCATTATAATTTGGATAATTCTAATGACATAAATTATGTTTTATTCAACTTTAGATTTCCAAGTATCTATTTTGTGATAGGTGCATAGTAAATATTGATTTTTTATTTTCTTGCTGTTATTGAAATTACTTGAACTATAGTATAATAGAAAAGACATAAACTAGCTAAACAGGCCCATGGTAAATGGAAAAGCAGAAGATGATTTTCTTCATAACAATCTGGAGTTGGTAAGTTCAAAATCTCAAGGTCCTCATAGCTTAAGATCCAGAAGAAGTTATTAAAGAGAAAAGGCTGAAAATGCCTTTCCATAACCATTCTAAAATATCTTCTTAATAAATAAAGGAAAGAAGAAATCTAAAGGGAAAATATTCCTGGAAACCACAATTAGAAATTAAAATAAAACAGACAGATAAAAACTGTCACATCACCCTTTTTTATAAATATGAGCAACAATCTAGCACACTTGGATAGGAGTGAAGAAAAACTATGCAGAAACATATGCTTCCAGGAAAACATCAGTGAGTTGAAACTAAGAAGTTTATTTCAAAGAAGTGAGTCACATAGCAAGTATACTTTAGGAAATAGTCTCAATTGTTACCTTGCCAAATAGGCTGAAAGAACTTCCGTCATTTTCAAAAGGAAAAGTGTTTTCTAAACTGGATATCAATTGTGTGCTAGACAAGTATGGATGAATGATTTGAAGTTTTTTGATTGGGGAAAAGAATGAGAGGGGAGAGATGGAAAGTAGCTGGTGCTTTATTACAGTGATTTGTAGATGGTAAAGAATAGAATGTATTGTATTGTATTACTGTACATGCAATGTATTATTAAATATATTATTATTATAAAGCATTTCTAAACCTGTGATGGGAAGAATAGAGTTTTTCTTGAAGGTAGTGGAGTTTTGATGAGTTCAATTCAGAGCGCTGATTGCTATATTGAACTATATCTAGGGTGCATTGGTTCATCATAATCAAGATACAAAATAGCTCATTGATAATGGGAAATATCAGAGGCATCTCTATACTCTCTAGAGGACACACTTTAGTTTAATAAATAAATGGGATTTGAATATGTTCTATTATAATCCATATAAGTATAAATAATGCTTAATTACATAAACAATAAATTCTTCATAAAGGAATAAAGACTACAACAGAACAAAAAAGGGATATGAATATAAATTTTAAAAAGTAAATAAATGCACAAAAAATCAATCAGAGGATTCCAGGAAAGTGACAACTTGGAGACATCTGGTTCATTTCCACTTCCAGCTCATGATCTCTCTTGCCTGAACCAATCAGCTGCAGGGTCTAACAAACAAGTGAGAAGAAAGACTGCTGGAAATATGAAGAAGGAAGCTTGTGCAGAATTCTTTTCCTCTTCTTAGATGAGGGTCCGTGATCCCATGTGAGACACTCCTGGGTGAGAATCAGAACAAAATGAATCCTGGAATGAATTTGATCCACTTAGATTTATGGACCTGCTAGGGGAAGGTTACAATAATTGTACATGAGGATTCCTAGACAACTTAAGAGGAAGTAGAATAGAAGTGTTTGCCTGAATCCTTTCCAACTCTGCAACAAGAAAAATATGAAAAGAATCAGAAGAAAGGCTTTTGCTCTGAAAGGAAGCTATCATCCCACTTAATGTTACAGTCTTGGCCTACAGGACAGAGAGTACTGTAGCTTTCACCCTCCTATACTACTGCTCTCTCAGACTGCTGCCTTTTAGGATCCCCAAAATCAAGCACAAAGTGCAGAGCAGTCAGAGCAATAATAATGATGATGGTGATAATACTAATTGCAGCCATAATAAAATAATATCCTTAAAGTGTTCAGAAACTAGAAATAGAAAGAATAAACAGAAAATTCATAAGGAGTATAGTAGTCAGGGTTTTCCACGTGTGTGTGTGTGTGTAAATACAATGTGATTTATTATAGAAATTGGTTCATGTAATCATGGGGTTGCAAGTCTGAATTTCATAGAGCAGGCTGCAAGTTGGAAACGCCAATGATGATTTCAATGAATTCCCCAGTAGAAGCTGAGTAGGTGGCTGACAGAAGAGATAGAAATTCTTCCAAGTGCTGATATCATCAGTTATCCTTTTAAAGCCTTCAACTGATTGGATGAGGCTTTTCTCATTGCTAAAGGTAATCTCCTTTGTTGATTTTAGAGGTACTCAGCTGTAGATACAATCAATTGATTAATGATTTAAATACATGAATATCCTCAGAGTAACCATCAATCCAGTGCTTGCTTGACCAAATAACTGGACACCGTATCCTAGCCAAGTTGACGCATGAACTTAACCATCACAAGGAGAAATAAAACTGATAGGAAAGAGGTGACTTAAAAAATAGTAAGTGCACTTGGATGGATTCAAACACATTTCCTGCCAAAAGAACTTCTGAGACCAAAATTAAATATTCAGTTGAACAGAAGGAGAGTATAGTCCTGTTGTAACCCAAATTAATGCTTGAAAGATCAAGACCTATCTCAAAGCAGACATAAAATACAAAGAGATGGAAATCATAAGGGAAAAGATACTTGTTTAAATCTGGTAAAATCTCCATATGAATAATAAAGGTTCCAGAAATAGTAATAGGAACTATTTCAGGGGAACAGATTATAGAAGAAAAAAACGAAAAGTTCCATGATTTATAGAAAGATTTTAATCTTCAATTAGCAAATGTTTACCTAGTTCCAGTTAGGATTTCTGGTACCCAGTCATATTTTGTAAAATTCCTAAACTACAAAAATAAAGCAAACTCTTCATTGCTTTTAGACCAAAAAAAAAAAAAAAGAAAAAAGAAAAAGAAAAAAGAAAAGAGTCTTGCTGGCAGTAAATTTCACTATTGAATACTGGAAGTTAGAAGGAGGTAGAATAAAGTCTATAAATTGCTGAGAGAAGATTAACACCATACAAGAATTTTACAAGCAGTAAGAGATGGCATTTACTCATAAGATTGAAAGAAAGTTATTGAAGTGTCTCAACTTAGAGAATGCATCAGTAACAAATGTAACCCAACAATTATCGCAAGATAAGCAACAATATGACCTGGAGTAAACTATGGAGTAAAAAGTTCTAAGATGCACACTTTTTGCAAACTCCCAGACTTTGAAATATATCTTATGAATAACAATCTTGCACAATAATTTTTCTGTATAAAGCTTCCACGATGCAATTTTCATTCACTGTACATATGTAAAGTCAGTTGCTATTCAAGGTGGCATAATTAGAATTTAGCAAACTCCTGAAGTTTTAATCAATGAAACATTAAATACCAATTTAAAGAATATATAGAAATTTCATTGGTACATAAAATCTTCTGAAAAAGTTGAAATAATCCTGACTACAAGAATGGGTTCCTCTTTTGAGATGTCTACTTTACCGGTACTCTTATTCACATAAAAGATGATGAAAATGATTGAATTGCTCAAATTGAAATAATTCTTTGTTCATATGAACAAGCAATATTTCCAAACATTTATCCAATGCTCGGTTGAAATGCAGAAAGTTAACATGTTTATAAAGGAAAAATTTGACAAATTATGTTTTTTGATCATGTCTGATAAAATTATAAACACAAGTACCATATGTGGAAATCCTTGGAAATTTAAAGCATACTGTTAAAGAACTTTTGGATTATCTTAAATAAGTAACTACAAATAAATGAAAGTAAAACAGAAAAATGAACGAATGAAATTTGAATCTGATCATAATAAAAAATGACAGTGGCTGAATAAATAACTCTTTCTTTGAAAAGACTTGGACAAAATGACGAATTTCTAATATGATATAAAATACTCAAAAAGATTCAAACGCAAGTAAAGGAGAATTTGTAGAGTTGACATTTAAAGAGCCACTAGGACCAGATAGCTTTTCTGCTGATATATAACTAAGCTTTAATGAAGATAAACTTCCAATATCTACACCAGAGAATAAAGCTAAATAGGGAACAGTTCACAATTAAGTTTATGAATCCACCATAAATTTAATAGCAAGTTCTTCTCTCCTAGCACTGCACTAAAACTATTTTCGTCAAGGTGAACAATGACGATCATATTGCCAAATTTACAGGTTAATTTTCTGTCCTAACTTTTTTTTTTCACCTTTCACCAGCTTGTGACACAGATGATCAATTCTTCCTTCTCTTCAATACACATTCTTCACATGGTTTCCAAAAATCATACTTCCTTGATTTTTCACCAACTTTACAAATCACTTTTTTTCATTTCCTTTACTGTTCTTCTGCATTTCCTGACATCATGAAGTTAGAGTGTTTTGACCACTTCTTTTCTTTGTCACCATTCTATTAGTGATATCTATCCACTGGCTTTAAATACCATATCTATGCTGACAATTTCTAAATGCCTGTCTCCAAACCATACCTGACTCCAGACATTCCAACTCATATTTACAAATCAACATTCTCAATTGGCTACCTAACAGATGCCTCAGACTCAAACACCCAACACTGAATTAATGAACATCCCCTAAAACCTATTTTACCCATAATTTTCCTTAGCTCAGTCATTGGAAAATATATCCGAAACTTGCTCAGGTCAAACCTATCAGTCAACCTTACCTAAAACATTTCTCTTACATATCTAATCTGTCAGGAAATCATGCTGATTACCTTAAAAAAATATCCAAAATCTAACTATGTCTCACCAGCTCAATTGCTACCATTCTGATCGTTACCACTAAAATCTTACACTTGGATTATTTGAATAGTTGCATTCACAGATTTCCTTGTCTTTGCACTAATCTCTTATAGTCCATTCTTAAAACAAATTCCGGAATGATCTTTCAAAACGAGTAAGATCATGTCGCTCCTCTGCTTCAAAAGTGTTTATGATGGGCCTCTAAAGCTCAAAAGTCCAAGTACAATGACCTCTGCTTTTCCATGACTATTTTAGGCATCAGAGTCCAAATATTCCTTCTCTTTATATCTCTTTTTTCCCTGGTGTACACTTTGTTAACTCCCCCCCTCATTCAAGTCCTTACTCAAATCTTATCACTTAGTAGGAACTATCCTGGTTATCCTACATAATATTGTGACCTACATTGTCCCTCCACCTTGTGGGTACAACCCCAATTACTCTGTTCAACTTCCCTTCACTTCATAGAATTTATCACCTTTTAGCATAATATAAAATTGGCTTATGTATTGTGTTTAATGTCTATTGTTTACTTTCCCCAATAAAAGGTAAGCCTCATGAGAACAGGAACCTGTTTTGTTCACAGATTTATTCTGAGTGCTTTTAAGAAGGTCTGGCACATAGAGGTTCTGGATAAAGATTTCACAAATAAATAAATGAATATGAAAGAATTTCTTACAAATTGAGTCAATGGTCAAACTTATCAATAGGCAATTGCCAATTTACAGAACAGAAAAATCAAATGGCCAATAAATACACAAAAAACTGTTCAACTTCAGTAGTCTACATAGAAATACAAATAAAATGTAATAAAATAGCTATGTAATATCAGAAAGGCAAAAAAATTCTATAAAAGTTGTCTTAATTGAAGACTTTAAAAGAATATATTTATGTATTAGTGGTAGAAATGTGAATTAGCACATCATTTCTGGAAAGCAGTATGAATGCATCTATTAAAATTTAAAATACCAACAACCTTTAAGAAACCAATCATATGCCTGAGGAGCTATTCCATATAAATAAAAGTGCCAGCATGTTAAAGTACATGAATAAGTACATTTATTGCAGCACTGTTTAATTAATAAGTGTGTTTATTTCAGCAAAGAACTGGTATCAAAATAAATGCTGAGGAATGGGAAGATAGTGAATTAAAATAAAGTGTAAAAGTAGAATTATAGCAGTTGATTTTGAGAGACTTTCACAATGTACATGGGTGTGAAAACTTAGATGCATAGATGTATATAACATTCATTCAAATGAGTGACAAAATTTCCTGTGTATGTGTGTGTGTGTAATTTATAACGTGGGAAAAATAAGATATACATGGATTATTAACCTGAATTATATATGGACTAACCCAATACTTTTGAACTTAGTTTTTTTGTTTGTTTGTTTGTTTTGAGTAGGCAAGAAAGTAAAGAGTTTATGTGAACTGTGGTCTATGCTTGGTGGCAAGGCCCCAGGATGTGTATATCCATTGAGGGTGATGAGCCACACTGATGAAGGATGTTTGTATGGGATTTTGTGGGAGGTGTGGAAGGTGGGGAACATGGGAATCCCTGTAATTTCTGTGTAATATTTAGGTAATCTAAGCACCTTTAAAATATATATATATATATATATAAAGAAAAGAAAAGAAAAACAAGAAAACTAGAAACGTACACAATCTGAGGCATAGATGTGGGTGTGCTGCAGGGTCAGTCTGTGAGGATCCACGTCTGGTCTTTTTAAAGTCTTTCCTCCTCCACCTTCATAATGTTGGGAAGGGATCCCAGCTGTTTGCTGTTCTGATTGGTTGCCCCTCCTATTAGTTCTCAGCGGGCCTTTGGGGAGGCCTTTTGTTTTAAGTTTTCCGGGGCTTCCCCTTGACCCAGGAAAGAGGTGAACTGTTTTATTTTTTGATATGTTAGTGATTATTGGGTAAGTGAGGGGGAAGAAAAAGGGAATAACAAGTATACATTAATATGAAACTTAAAAAGTTTGAATTTTCAAAACGTTAAGTGTGAAACAATTTTATATAATTACGTAGAAGTATACAAAGGTATATGTCTAAATTATTAGAACCACTAAAAATTATCTAGGCCTACATCTAGATTATCTGTGAATTATTATCAATTTTTTTGTGTCTATTAGGATTGGCAAAAAAATAAATAAAAAAGATTGGCTAATCATAAGATCACAGGTTAGAAGAGGTATGTGGGGGAAAAAATAACTGCTGTTTTCTTTATATAAAATTTAATTGTTTTTTTTTAAGCACTCACTACATCTGTAATTTGTATTATATATACTTAAAAAATAAAAAATATATAAAAAATAAATAAATAATAAATAAATAAATAAATAATAAATAAATAATGAAATTGCCAGGACTAAACTCATTATTTAACACTCTGGTATAATATGAAGACATGGAAAGCTAACAACCTCCTCCAAATCCTTAAAAACGAATTAGTTAAATATTTTCATTCCAGATTCATACACTAATATTGATAAAAAATAAAGATTTTTTAATGTATTAGAGAAATTATTGTCATTGCATTAGTAGTAATTTATCATGAGAAGACAATATTTTCATTTTTACTCAGGAAATACTGGGAAACTGGAGTCACAATTTAATCTGTCCTGATTAAAAACTCAGAGAACAACACAAAGATTTATAGGCAGGGATTTTCATTGTAGCATTATTCATAATAATGAGGTGCTATGAAAAAAATAAATATTAGCCTGTTGAAATGTAGATAAATGCTAAGTAATACAGCCTTCCTACATACAGAAAGCAATATACAGCATGATCTCAATTTTCTGAAAATGTTTAAAGAAAAGGTAAGAAGAAAACACTGAAGGTGATGGAGGGATGATGACTAAATATATTGTTATTTGATATTTTATGTATTTTCTAGGCTTTCTATGAAATCAATTTTATCAACAACTATGCACTGGATACTTTTTATCTGTAAGGCACTGGTTTAGGCCCTGGAGAAACAGCATAATCTCTGCTCTCTTGGGAGCACATATTGTGGTAGGGCAGACTAAGCATACACACCATAGACCAAATTTGGAAATATAATCAGCATGCTGGGGAAGACATACACATGTCCAGCGGCTCCCTACCATCCCTTGCTTAACACCCCGTCCCCCACAACCTTTTTGTTGTGCAGATGTTTCAATGTGTTTCCACTAACAGCCCAGGAGAGACATTAGGTCTAATAGAATGGCCTGACCATACCTTGAACCCAAACTGGGAAGAAGCAGCCCCAGTTTCTTGCCAGGGTGGGAAATCTGCACAAACGTTTGTTGATACAAGCTTTTTGCTCAGTGGCCAGGTCCCCTCTCAGCTCCTAAGCAGCACAATGTTCCTCCTCCCCTTCTCTCAGATGGGAAGTGGAGCTTGAAGAGATACCATTCACCACCCTGACCCCAGCAACTGGTCTCCCTGGGGGACTGACCATGATGAGAATTCTTCCTGTACTCTTTTGGAAACTTTGTGCTATGTAAGTAATAAAATGATCATTAGCTAAAAGTCTTTGTTGAACAGTGTAGCAACTTGCTTCACACAGGGGTTCAGTGGAGAAACTGATATAAACTTCGGAGTGCTTTTTTAAAAAATTATTTCCCCATAATTTTTTTTATATCACACAGTGATATAAAAAGAAAAATAAAAGTCCATTCCTGGGTAGCTGATGTAGCTCAGTGGTTGAGTGCCTGAGGTGCTGGGTTCGATCCCTGGTACCTCCTCCCCCCCCCCCCCCGCAAAAAAGTCCTTTCCTCACTTTCCCATTCCCTTAGAAATAACCAACGTTAATTATTCTGTATTTGTCCTTCCAGAAAAAAATATAATCTGGTAGAACAAATACATTTTAAAAATGCTATTTTTGTACAAATGGGATTACATTCTAAATTATTCCCTGAATACTGTTTCTTTTACTAATAAATATGTTATATTTTTTATCCATAAAGATACATGTAGGGAAGCAGATGTGGCTCAATCAATAGGGCTCCCATTTACTATATGGGAGGCCCCAGGTTCGATTCCCGGGGCCTCCTGGTGAAGGCAAGCCAGCCCGCGTGGTGCCGTGAGCTGACGCAGCAGGACGACCCAACAAAGGGAGACAAGCAGACACAGAAAAATGCACAGCAAATGGACACAGAGAGCACAAACAGCAAGGGGGGATAAATAAATAAATAAAATCTTAACAAAAAAAAAAACCTTAAAAAAAAAAAAGATACATGTAGATGTAGCCAAAATTTTAAGTTGCTACTGATTGGTCCATTATAGAGATTATACATTATTTATTTACTCAATTCCCTATTTTTTGTTTACTGTAGAAGCATCTCTCATATCTCCTACGGCAGGAAGCATAATTGACCAAAGGTCCTAACTGCTGAACCCAGAAATTCATTGCCATATTTCCACCAAAATCATTCTTCTCATGAACTTCCCCCAGACAATCACTGAGTATGGTAGGAATACTAAGGTAGGGTCATTCCTGGGAAAATAGAGGAATCCTCTGATAAGCAACTTTGACTTGAGTTCTTCTTGACAGTCTTGCCAAACTTTTCTTAGATCTTCACTAGCATCCACTGTGCTTCTTCCCAAATTTCCTTGCTTCTTTCTTTATCTTTCACTCAGTCATGTTTGCATCATTTGCATCTGATAGCTCTCACAACTTCAGCTGGTTCCTAACCATTTTTTTCCACAGGCATATTTTTCTAATAAATTTGTTGCACATTTATTCTCATCTTAATATTTGCTTATTAGAGGACTCAGATGAACACATTTAATTTTTTCAGATATTTGAGTGAAAAAAAAATTTGCAAAATTTTAAAGAAATCATATCTTAAGATTCATTACAGGTTCAAATCAATATGTTCAGATCTCTTATACCCAGGTAGAGTTGGAGTAGATGCAATGGAATGCTTTAATTGCCTGTATTCAACCTGGCTCATTAAAACTATGTTCATTTTTAAGAGGCATTTGTTTTCTGGCTCCCAAAGCTATGTCAGTTAACACGATTTATTGATATATAGAACAGGACTATTTGTTATAAATTCTAAACAATAACACTTCATCAGCAGTTTATTTGGTGTTAGTACCAGCCTAGTAGGAGAAAGAACTGGATCAAACTAATTGTCCTATTTTCATTTCAAACATTTTCCTATCCTTAAGTGTAAATCATAATATTTTCTGATACTTGGCTTTGATTCTCAGGCTTTTTTCTTCTGTGAACTTATAAAAGAATTAAAATGCTATTGAACTATAAAATATGATTTAAGTAGTTTAGTATAAAATGTCAATTTTATTATAGTTAGAATAAAACAAATTGAAAATATTATATAAAGAAGGTAATTTGAATAAATGCAGTGATTTACATCTCACGCTAAAAGGTCTGTAGGTTGTTATTATAAGTCATACAAGTGATTGTCACAGACATTAAAAATAAAACCTTGAGTACTGTAAGGCCAAATTGCCACATTTTAGTATCTGAACTTGCCATGGAAAGAATTAACAGAGTGAAAAATTGTTCCCAATTACACCTCATTTACTTGAACATTAGTCTTCATTTAACCCAAGTATCTCTCTGTTGACTATTAACTCTGACTAAGACAAGGTGCCAGTGTTCTTTAAGCAATTATAATATATTTAAATATTTAGTGAATAAGCTTTTTCAAAAGATGCTATATTATTTTGTGTTAAATAAACCAGTTTCTACCAAGCAAATTTTTACTTGTTAATCAAAGTTATCACCAAGTTTTCTCCAGAGTCCAGTAATTAAACTGCATGGATAAATCTCTAAACTTAGATTTAGTCTACACTAAAGGAGAATATTTGTATTAACTGATATTATGATGATTTGGTGAATAGATGAGAGTGTTTAATCCAGCATACAAGTCAATGTATCCCAAGTATATAACCAAGGAGCAAGCCAGGTGAATACACAAAGTAATCTGATAGTAAAAGAAGCATGGAAAACTTGTAGGAGAAGGAAATATACAATATTGATTAAAACAATCTCACCCTATTGTTATACAATAATTTACTCAACAAATTCATCATTTTATCTAAGAATGATCTTGACTTTCTCTGCACTTATATTCCAGACACATGTTCTTTAAACCAGCTGCTATATTTATAATACAATGGCTTTCATGGAATCAGTCTTGCTCCTGAATTTAAGAGACTCATAACACACTAACTATAGTACTTCTATCACAACTCTAATAAATCAGAACTCTTTTGACTTAGCTTCCCTTTGTCTCTTCTTTATACTTGTTGATATTCCATTCAACTCTCTACTTTCTTTTTCTATAGATGAAGTCTTAGCTTATTAATGGATACTATTACCTCATGTATTTTATTTCTTCAGGGCTGCACTTGTCTCAAAATCTATGATAATTTATATCATGTGGTTATCTTTATATTTCACATATGTAAACTCTAAGGAAAAATACTTAAGTTCAATGACTGGTTTCCATTTAATAAAGAGTATCTACAGGAAACTTCTTAAATCTGTTGATCTAAATCTTAACAGTTTATTTATAAAGAGACCACACTTTAGACAAATGTATTGACATGAGTCAAACTTACATTACAGCAAAATATCCCAAAATCCCAAATTTAATGATTTGATATGAAGTACAATCATTTATAAGCCTGGTATATGAAAACTAGAAAGAACTTTTTTTTTTCCTCTTAGAAAATCCTCCTTGAGAAATCTGATTAACAACAAAATTTATTTGATTGACAAGTGAATCTTCCATTCTCATCATGGCTGAATAGATTCTACTGGATCAACTCTCCCACATATAGCAACTAATATTTTTAGACAAAATGTGAAATTAGAAAGAAAAATATTTCTGAAGGATTTAGAACAAATTCTAGAGGGGGTAAGGGACATCCCATGGAAGAAGGGAATGTCTCTGGGTGTTTTTCATGTTTTTATCCCTTTAACATGAGGTATAAATGCCACAGTTAATGCCATATGTGGCTAAAACTCAACTGGAAATTTACTAGCTTGAAGGAAATGAAGACTGTTTTCCAGGCAACCTCAAGAACTAAAAAGAGAGAAGAGAGTATCCTGGAAAGAAGAAAGCCAAAAGGAGAAAACTCCAAATTCTGTGTATAAACTCTGTGTAAATCCTTAGCTAATCCTTGTGGAAAACAGACTCCAAGTAATCTAGTGATGTATAAAAGAACTGAGCTGAAATTTCTACTGCCAACCACCTTGGGGGGAGAGTTTATAGTATGAGTTCAGCCAAGTCTAATGTCTGATAAACAAAATTTTTAATACTCTTTGAAGAAAAATGACAATATCCAGATTCTCGATAATATATCCTGCATAATGTAAAGGATTAAATCCAAAATTACTCAAATACAGAAAGTAACAGAAAAATGTGATCCAGTCCTGAATAGCCAAGAGAGGACAATCTTGAGAAGAATCATCTGCATGTTGGGAAAAATCAGAAAAGGCTCTTAAAGCATTTATAGTAATTGTGCTTAAGGATATTTTTATTGATGTTGTTCGTAAACATCTCCCCAATGATGCCCATGCTGTAATCCTTGGAATTGGTGAATATGTCATGTTATATGTCAGAAAGGACTTTGAAGATTTAATTAAGTTTATGGACCTTAAAATAGGGTTCTTAGCTTAGTTTATCCAGATGGACCTAAACTAATCACATAAACCCAAAAAAGCAGAGACATTTCTCTAAAAAATATATGATCATACACTTACCCCCAGCACCTGTGAATGTGATTGGGAAAAAGGAACTTTGCAGATGTGATTAATGTAATGATCTTAATAGAGATCATCTTGGGTCATCTTGATGGACCCTAAATTTAGTGACATGTCCTTATGAGATAAAAGAAGAGGACAATTTGAGACAGACAGAAGAGTAACTTATGTGAAGATGGAGGCAGTCAATATGGGACTATGAATGCTGTTGAAAGGGAAAATTTAGGGTTGTATATGTCACTAGAAGAAAGCTAAAAGATGCAACATGGGATTGTATAGTGTAGTGATGATATGTATGTTTAATAGTATAAATTTAAGCATGTTTTTCAATGAAGCAGAACAAGTACACATTAATATTATGAGATGTTAATCATAGGATGGTATCTAAGCTAAAATGCACCTAAAGCTAACTATGGACTGTAGTGAAAAGTAATACAGTAATATTTTTTAATCAATTGTGAAAAAGAGAGAGAGAATGATCATAAGTGAAAGAAACGAAACACACAGTACAACTCATATTATTTGTCTCTATTAACATAAAATGTAAATATAAATAAATTTATAGAGATGGAATTAGATTAGTGGATATGTATGGCAGGGGGTGGATAGAGAGATTGAAAGGTACCTGCTAAGTGGTGAGGGTTTGTTTTCTTTTGGAGTAATGAAAATACTCCAATATTGATTGTGGTGATGAATGCATAGATTTGTAATTATACCAAAACTCACTGAAAATACACTTTGGACAGATTGTATTATATATGAATAAATCTTAATAAAATTGCTAAAGAAAGATGGAGTTAGGCAGTCATAAAACTAAGGAATATGTGGACCTACCAGAAGATTTCTTCCCTAAAACCTTTGAACATATCAGGCAGAGTTAAAAAAAAAATAATTGAAAGCATAGACTTCAGGGACTTCTGACTACTATTTGATAGTCTTGTGAGATTAGGCTAAATGTTTAGTCTTGAATGAATTTAACTTTCTTCATTTCCAAAATGATTTTGAAATATTAAATAGATACATGTTACATTTAAATTGCAAACATTTAGTAATTCACTTTCTTTAAGCTTGATTTTACACTTTTGTAAGTGTCAGATAAGAAAAGAGGCATTATCTAATACAGATATTAAAATACTTTCTTTCAGGTGGTGAAAGAAGCAATTTATTGCATGCAGAAAAAGCATAAAAAGGAAACTCAGTAAATTTATTTCTGGTTCAATTACATCTGAAGTTATTAATAATAAAGAAACTATCATTATATCCCACATCACTCATCCTTTATGACTTCTTATTTTTATCTAAATATTGACAAAAATACAACTTTCTATGTTTATTTTACATTAATGAAAAGAAAAATTGAAAGTAAAATCATCTTTAACTTTTAAAAATAGAAAACAACAAAACATTTAAAATTTGCCAATACAGATAAAGTAAACTTTAATCTTACTTGGGAGCTTAACCTTATTTATGTTTTACAATGAAAAGTTTTAATTTTGTCACTAGAGACCAAAAATGCTATTTTAAAAGACTTTTTGTACAACAGAATAGAATTTTTTTGAGGATGGCAACCTAGTAAAAGAGATTTAAATCATAAGAGTTTCCTCAAAGATCAGCTGTGACAACTTTCTGTCCCCTCAATCTCTGAGGACACTTAATTATCCAATTTTCTTATTTATCTTATCAAATCTTATAATATGGAGTTCCTTCAATAAGTTGGAATACATGAATGATACAGCTAACAAGAAGGGCAAGTAAGAAGTAAGCCAACATGAAGGGTAAGCGAAAATCATGACAAAATTAAAATAAAATTTATTGAAGTTTTGGTAAAAGACAATACAAAACAAAAAATTTATTTCAAAGATAGAAACCTATGGCCCTGGAGTAAAACTATTTCCTCCCAAAACACACAGCTAATTGGAGGAAAACCCAGATATAGAAGACACATATTCCAGTTTATTTCTCTTACCAAATAAAGTTAATTCATGTGCATTCTGGTTCAGGTATTTATTCTCCAATTTATAACAAATCAGAAAAGCTATAATACAAGATATTTTAATCTTTTGCTTTTAGGTGGTGAATATTTTGATCTCTTGATCTGAATTTAAGACTCCTTTGCCTCCTTTAACAATATAACTATTTTAAACAGAATTTTCAATTTGTTAGAAAAAATTTTCTTTAGTAAGCTAAATTAAATATATTTAATTAAAAAATACAGTTAAAATACTTCTTTTAATTTCCTTTTTTCCTTTATTATAATCCTGTATTTATTTAATAAGGCCAATTTTCATTTTAGATGTTAGGATGAAGATTTCTATCATGGTTCAGATACTTGTCCATTTCAAATTTCAATAAAGAGAATTACGGCTTTAAACATGGCCTTTATATTTTTTTTATCAATATTTCTGATCGTATTTTGCAGTTTTCAACATTACCAATGAAATGTGACTTTTTGTGTTTACTTTAAACTGTTATTTTGGTATTTTAAATATTATTACTAGTAAAAATCATATTTATTTTGTAAATGTATTAATGTTGGAACTTATTTCTTCTCTCATCCATGAATGTGAGCAGTTTATCTCATATATTCTAGACTTGCATTATTGACAAAACCACTTTCAAATATTCTGCCTCTAAGTAATAATAAAGAGCAAATCATCCACTTACAAAACCAGGGTTGAACTCTCCTGCTTTCGTCACAATCAAGAGTTCTCTTTCCTAGTATATTTCACCAACATCTGAGCACCACTTGCAGCAAGATGTATAGTGACAATGCTGTACTTTACTAGCTTGGATGGACAGGTGATAGGTTTTTGAATCTCCTTTTATAAAGATTCTATGTTAATCACATGACAAGGTTTCATATGTCATTTTAGTGAAATGTCAAATACTTAGAGAGCACTTAACCTGCAGAAGCATTGACTGAGAGAGTGATTAAACAGAATTCGCTATTTTCTGGTGGTACTGCTTTGGCCTGAAACTGAGAAGTGCTGCCTTGTAATGAGCTGTGCAGGTGGAAGAAGGTAAAGTAAAA
This sequence comes from Tolypeutes matacus, assembly GCA_026826555.1. Taxonomy (NCBI): domain Eukaryota; kingdom Metazoa; phylum Chordata; class Mammalia; order Cingulata; family Chlamyphoridae; genus Tolypeutes; species Tolypeutes matacus. Next base: position 5,707,365 of record JAKSZT010054416.1, on the reverse strand, counting down.
GCATATTGAGTCAACCCTTACTGTAAAAAATGATTTTTGGTGGGAGAAACATTGTCATCAGTATTGACAACAGAAAAAAAAACATTTATTAAATCCACTAGAGTAAGTGTAATTCTAAGGTCAGCAGAATGCTTTTGAACATTTCTGTTCCCTGAAGGGGAAAAGAATAAGTATGAGTTCACTCTCTTTGGAGAAATTTGGAAGAGACAGCAGCTATTCCACCATGCCCTATTTGTATGAAATTTTTGAGGAAAGCAGGTTAAATTAAGTGAATATTTGATATTCATTAAAGCAAAAAATAATTTTATATAAAAATTATGATGCAATAAAGTTGCATTTTAATGTTATGTGTAATTTACTTTGGTCTAAATCTTATGATATGCTCCTTGCTTCTACCACTTAAAATATGAGCCCAATAATTAAATTTAAAAAAAAAACAAAAAAACTTTTAGAACAGCAATCAATGAAATGCTGGATAATGGCTTCATTTTTATTTTTTTTACAGTAGTTGTTAAAAGTGGAATAGAAAGGTCTGGTCTAACTACACACCTAATTCTGAGCATAGCTGCATTAGATAAAAAATTGGGTACACAAAATTCTGATAATTAAAACAAATATCCTTAACTACGAACACATACAGGATGGAAGAGTTGGCAGGTATGAGGGGATTCAAGAATACCTTTTGCATTAGATGTCATACTGTAGGATAAAAACATTTTAGCAGAGGCAGGAAAAATCATCTTTTCATTCATCTGTAGCAAATTTAGCTTAGTTTTTAAACCAGAAGACTGAACAATGCAAAGGATATTAGACATAATATTAGAAGAGAAAGCAGAAGGCATTTCACAGATGAGTAATATGCATTACCTCTCCTGGTCATCTCACCATTAATCAGAGACTGACAGAGTTCTCAGTTATACTGGGGAGTGTATAATTTGGGATACACAGATGTTAAGTTAGCACAATTTGAAGGTCTGAACAAAGCTTATCATATTAACTTTGAGAAAACTAAAAAGAAAAAGTGGCATAATACAAATATAAGAGATATAATACAAAGAAGGAAGGGAAAAAATAAAAACATAACTTAAATCAATCTTGTTAAAATTGGTAGATCCACTATAGAGGAAAATATGCAAAAAATAAAGAAAATAGAAAATTTTCACAAGTGAAAATCGTGTGAGAAACATAAGAAGATAATGAACTCATTCAAATTAGAGATCCAAAGTAAAAAAATAAAACAATGAATGAAAGTGAGAATTCAGACTAAAAAAATAAAAATAAAATCACAAAACACCCAATTGAGATTTAAGAAATATATTAGTAAGCGAAAATTACAGATTATCTATTTCTGAAAATCTTGCTAATGACATTGAAGAAAGTTTGAAATAATCACTGTGATGTTTGAAATAAAAGATAAGAAGATTTAAATAATTAGAAAGAATGCAATGGAGAGGACAAACAAATGACCCAAGTTAAGGATAATTGGCATCCACAAAATAGAAAACATAACAAATGTAAGTTCAAGTAAGAACACTTAAACATTGAAGAAGTGCCCTGAGATTAAGTAATAACTATATTGCTGAGATTCCTAATTTTTCCATGGTTTATTCTTTCATTCTTCCTTCTTGCTATAGAACAACCTGGCTTTTCTTGCAATGTTATCCATCTGGAGACTATGTTTCTCAAGCTACATTGTAATTAGGTACAACCACTGACTAAGTTTGTGCCAAAGAGATGCAAGCAGATGTGATGTGCATGACTTTAAGGTCGCATTTTTATGAACAACATTTTTAGCTTTCTTTTCCATAACTCCATGATATGGTAGTAATTTAATTAATATTAAGCTATTAGGGAGCAGATGTGGCTCAAGACATTGGGCGCCTGCCTCCCACATGGGAGGTGCCAGGTTCGGTTCCCGGTACCTCCTAAAGAAGTTGGGCAGATACCACAATGAGCAGACACAGCAAGTAGATGCTGCAATTAGCAGACACCGCAACTGCCGCAACCAGCAGACACTGCATCTGCCGCAACCAGCAGATGCTGCAATCAGCATATGCTGCAACCAGCAGATGATGCAGCCAGTGGGAAATGGTTATGGTTCAGGCAGTTGGGCACTCACCTCCAAAGTAGAAGGTCCTGAGTTCAGTTCCCGTTGCTTCCTAGAGAAGATGAGCAGACACAGTGAGAAGAAAACAAGCAGACAGACAAGGGAGTCATCTCAGGGGGGCGGGATTAAAATTAATTAATTAATTAAATCTTAAAAAAGAAATAAATGGGTAGGGAAATGCATTGTAAATAAATTATAGCTTAATAAAGCTATTATAATATCTTTTTAAAAATTAAGTTATTAACCCAAATAATGAAGACAATAGAGGTTGATGCATTAACATAAAAAAGTTTTCAGTGCATTTCTGCAACATAGGAAGTTGATAAAAGTATATTAATCAATAGAGCAAAGATAAAAAGAGTACTGCCTCAAACTTTACCAGAGTTTACTACAGTGAAAGTAGAGTAAACTGGCCATGAAAAACAGGAAATACTCCAGAATTAAAGTCCTCATTCATTGTAAAGGCAGGAGTAACCAGTGTGAAAGAATATCAGAGAAATAATGACTTTATAAAAATTTGCCTACTTCATGTAAGTGAACCTATATAAGAGTCAAAAACTGAAGAGTTCTTTAAACAAATGTAACGAATGAGTTGTAGAAATTTAGGCAGCTAGTGCTGGTTTTGTTGTCTCAGATTAAAATTCAGTATATTACAACATTTTTGAAAACCACTTGCATATTTTGGTTCACTTACATAGGAACAAGTTAAATGATGCCATAAGGAATCATCCACAATGCTGGCTTATACATTCAAAAATCAAAGTCATGAAAAAGAAGGGAGAGGCTGTTTAGATTATAAGAAACTGATAAGCATAAATAACCAAATGCAATGTCTGAATCTTGGTTTTCTTCTGATTCAAAATGAATAGTTAAAAATTATATTCTAAAAGATGTGCAAATATATTATGAAATAGCAATTAACCTTTTATGTTGTGATCATGGTATTGTGGTTATACAGAAGACCATCTTCATTTTAATCATAATATCATTTCTTCTTCCCTATTCCCTAGAAAACAAGAACTGAGACAAATTCTTATGAGCTAATGGTTTATTGGGGATGCAATCCCAGAGAAGAGAGCATGAAGAAAAATGGAAATGAGTTAGGGAGGACAAGCAAATTCAAAGGAATGCATTAAAGATTTGAGTCACAGCTTTACAATAAACACAACTGGTTAATCTGCTTTGTGGGGCATATCAAAGAAGCTTTATGAAACTATTTTCTTGGAAAATAGTTGGAAAACTACTTTTTCTTAGAAAAGTGCCTCTGAACACGTTTCCTGCTATTTACTTGTTATTTTGTTTTATTTCTTGTATCATATTGGTCAAAGTCCACCCCACATGAATTAACTCTCTTGACTTTCCAGGTTGCATCTCAGTCCCATCAGAGAGCCCCTCGTGAAGCAAAAATTTATGTGGGGCCAGTTCATCCAGGACCTGGCCACAGAGATTTCTTATGGTAGATGGTGTTGCTGAGATTGGCACCTTAGCTATACCATCATTAGGACATCCCACCATTTTAGCAGGCCAGCTCTTTCCAGGCTGTGGGGTGAAATGTTAAAATCAATGAATCCCATGATTATGAGTCTAATTGTTGCACGTCTTTTGCTACACAAGTCTTTTGACCTGAAGCAATGCTCTGTGGGATACAGTGAGGATGTGTCTGTCATTCTGAATACCTTCAAATGGTGATACTGCTTTGGGTTCACAAGACAGAAGGAAAACTCAAATCAGAAGCATATATTAATCTCAATAAGAATGAATTTCTGCCTCCTTCAAAGTGTAAGGGGTTCAAAATAACTGCCCTGCTCCAAGACAAGTAGCTGGTGTTGCAGAGAAATAATCAAGGGTGCAAAATCATCTCAGATTTGCTAAGGGGGGCTCAACTGTGGCTGAAACACACTCTCCATCCTTGGATGGCTAAGAGGGAAGCTGTTTGACATTCATATTATGTGCCATCCTGTCTGCCTGGTTATGTGAGCCTCCTTGATTAAATTTATCTGGTGGTTACTAAAGTGAAACAAAAATATCTGTACACTTATCCCCCACTTCTGAAAGTCCATCATATATGGATTTCCTAGAGAGCCTTTTCCTTGCCTTCTAGTCTTGCTTTTTCCAGGCTTCTGAACAATTTCATCCACCATTCATCACAAAGAATCGTCCTTATCTATATCTCAGCCCCCCCCCCCTTTATATTAATGGACAACAATCTCTGCACCCTGAAGAATTTCCCCTCCACACTGCCTTTCACGGCAATCCATGCATGGAGCTGTAATACAGCAGCAGTCTATTTCTGGCTACTGCAGAAATACCATATCTATGCATCTGCAGGCAAGCCGAAGCCCTTCCTTCTCTGTGATTGGTCACAGAGAAGACTCCAGGAAGCAAATGTGGTTCTGGGAGCAAGGTAATTAGGTACCATAGGAACTTTGTCACTGATTCATCTACATTTTTATACCATCTGGACTGGACTTAGCCTGATCCCTCATGTACCCTTTCTATTTTTTAACGGTTTGTTGCTGTTTCTATTTCTGCCAAACACATGATACAATTGTCTGATAACAATCATCTCAGGATCAATTGTTTGCTCCTCATGGCCACTTGATGCCTCAGGTTCAGTTGACATTCTCTTTTAGGGCCTAGAAGCAGGCCAAGAGTCTGTTTCAACCACAGGAAGATAAGAGTCTCCTTGAAAACTGCCATAGAAGCCCTCTGTATGTACCTTTAAGTTCACTATGTACCTTTAAATTGCAATCAGCTGACAAATCTGTCACTGTGTTTTTCATATTTCCATTGCCATCAGAGTCATGCTATACTATATTTGTAATCATTGTGTTTCACCAATCACATAAGGAGCTATTTTATCTTCCACTACACGTTTTCATATCTGCCTCTTCCTGATGTCACTGATTGTCAGGTGGTATTTTGGTCCCCTTACCTACAGTACCTGGTTCCCTATTGCCTTCAGATTGCAAAGCAATCCATCTCCAAAATTGTGCACCAAGGCTGTGCTGTTCCTGGTACCAATTGCATTATCTCTAATTTCCTAGAAGACCAAGCCTGATACAAATAGCATAAGTGCTAACACTTAGTTGGGGCAGATGTGGAGTTTCAGAGAAGGAGGCATAACAGGAATGAGGAAGTGAGGCAGGGGAAGAGAGAGAGCAATGATTTCACAAATGATTGCTTGGCTTCACAGGCCACTTCCAGAGAGGCTGTGCAAATTAGCTGGATCTTGAAACAGTCCATGTGGGGAACACAGAGGGTAGAAGAGTTCAATGTCCATCCCATGAACCTTAATTCTGTCTAATTTCCAGGTTGTAGCACTTGACCACTAAGTAGCATATGGTAAGTCAGAATCTTTGTGGTGTGGTCTGGCCAGTCAGCATCACAGAAGTATCTTTTTGAAGGTCCTGTGCTTTGGCACTCTTAAGTCTGTGGTAAAGGTAGGGGCAGTGGCAGCATCAGTGTCCACAGTTTTATAACTGGGGAAAGGCATATGCCTTTGCTGAGTCTGTTCTGGTCGTAAAACAGGACAAAGAACTAAAGCCTGAAAAAGAAGGGATGATAAGTCCTGCAGTAGTTCATAAACTGATAACGGCAACGTACTTGCAAATGCTTTCTGAAAAAAAAAAAAAAAAAAAAAAAATCAATACAGCAGATGAATAAAGCAAAATGACAAAATAGTAACAGTCATTGACTTTAGAGGAGGAAATGCATACTACATATTCAAATTTTCTATACCTTAAATTTTTTTCATAAATCAAAGCAGAAAATTTTTTAAGTCATGGTTTCTGAGGAAAAAATGGTGGAAGTAAAATTTGAAGCAATTTCTCATAAGGATTAACTACCAAAAAAGAGTTCTTGGGAGCAAATGTGGCTCAAGCAGTTGTGCTCCCACCTTCCACATGGGAGGTCCCAGGTTCAGTTCCCGATGCCTCCTGAAAAAACAAAAAAAAAATGAACAACAAGCAAAACAAATGAAAGAGTCAGCTCTGGGAAGCTAATGTGTCTCTGTAGTTGAGCGCCAATTTCCCTCGTGTGAGGTTATTGGTTCAATCCCTGGCCCTTGGTACCTCAAAAAAAAAAAAAAAAAAAAAAAAAAAGGTTCTTAAAAGTAAGTGAGATAGGATCAATCTATGGAGAATAACATCTTTTTTCCTTTTTAAAAATTTAAATACCCTTTTTTCATGGGGTTTATTTAAAAGTCAGTGATGCTTCAATCTATTTTAACAGTTATTCCTCTAATAATCTCTCCATATATGATTATAGCATGGTAAAATGGAATTTTTCACACCCAATTTCAGTTGTGTCATAGATGCAATAGTTGCTATTGTATCCCAAAGTGAGTGGTAAAATAGTCTCAATGCAAAAATTTCGTATCAAGGGGTCATAAATCTATTAAAGAACTCATACACATGGAAAGAATACAGGGGTAGGATTTTGGGAGACTGGAGTGATTTTCTTTTATGAAGAGAATTTGTTGGAAAGTGTTGTGTATTCTGATGGAGAGTGAACAGAAGTTTTGACTGCTCTTCTCCTCAAGTCTATCGAGTTGCGCTTCTCTGGGAACGCATTATATATTCCTAGCAGTTGGTAGACAAAGGGTTCTGAGGTGTGACTCAAATTTAAGCTAACTAAAAGTGGACATGCTGCCAGGGTAAGGGAATAGGAGAGACTGCACTTAGAACATGACTGTACATGTCTCTGATGATGTGACAGATATGTATGATACATGCCACAAGATATGAAACCCACAGAAGGACTTTTGGCCTGGGGTCACGGAAAAGTGAAGTGATGCTGATTAAGAAAACTTATGCAAGAGAGAAGATTTCAGAGAGAATTCAACTTCACTTGAGGAAGTCTAGATGATTTAACTTCAAATTAGTTTCAAATTTTAATTATTACATGGCATTAGGCATTTTTAATTATTGAATTGGGAATATTTTGTCTCTTAAAGTTACCACAAAAATTTATATTACCCTAGAATGAGCAAGAGTCAAAGTGCCTACATGTTCTCACTTAAGGTAAAGGACCAATTTAGCATTTGGCATTTTTTTACATGAGCCTTAAGTAAAATATTTTATTATCGCATCTTATGATTTTTCTTTTGTTTCACAATTCTTTTACATATGCATAGAGAGAGAAATTTTAATGCTCATATAATGGCAATTTTATGCAGATATTTTTGCTGGTTTCTCTGACTTTTGTGTACTTAATTTTCAAATGATTATATAAGTTGCACTACATAAAGTAAATGCATTTTACAAAATAAATAAATGATTAAATAATCTTTTTAATGTTTAATTTTTATTTTGTATCTTTAAAAATTAAATATGCCCATATGCCTAGTATTCTGAGCTAGAATTATTGTAATATTTAAAATTATAACAGATATTTATACTTGCTTTTATGATATTTTATTCAAAATCTTAGGAAAAGCTATTTTAATTATAAGAGCTTTCCTCTGGAAAACAATAACCTACTTTGAGACATTTTATTGTTCTGTAATGAAAAAAAAAAAGACTGCCTGCTTTTATAGTGGAAGCTAGAGAAATTGATAAGTGTCAGAAAGAAACAATGGAGGAGAGAAATTAGGAGGAATAGCAGGGCAGGAGAGGATGATATTCACTCAAGCCCCACTCCACACACACACACTTATTTTTAAGGAGTAAACCTAAATCTTTGCTTTAAAGAAGAGATGCAAACTCCTGGTTTATCCCTTGTGAATCACCATCAGTTGGAAGAATCAGCTCCTGCGGCAGTACTATTTAGCAGATAGGCTCGTCTTTGTTCTATGCAAGGAATTATAATCAGACTTATCCCTTGTATTCTCTATTCTTTTCTCCTTTTCCCCCAAAGAACCATCAATTTGTATCTGTACTGAAACAACTACAGGTATATATCACAGGGATTGAGTTCAAGTCTTAAGCCAGTCTCTTTTTCATCTCTACTATTAAACACACAGATATAAATACACACAAAGACAAAGACACATACAGGCCTTACTAATCATGTTATATAATCCTCAACAAGTCATTTAATATTGTTAGCCTCAATTTCCTCACCCACACAACAAGAATAATTACAATGGCTTTGAAATTTGTTGTATATAGCAAATGACACATCATAGGTGACTGCATTTTAGCAGATTTGTTTTCTATACAGGATTTTGTTATTAGTTATACTATACATATAAAAAGGCAGCAGCTTATCATTAGTGCTTTAAGTTACATTAATTTAGAAAATTAACCTATATGGACTGAATTTTAGCCAAGTGTAACCTTATTTTTCATTGTGGTTGAATCCAGTTTAGTGCATATCAGAGGATTTTATAGTATATATTTTTCCAGTTTTCTGTAGTAAAAGGAATATAACAAAGTGCAATGTTCTATGTTGAAAGTACTATGTTGTAAAACATTTTAGGTAAATTAAGTTTCTGAGAAGATAAAGAGACACAAAACATTATTTAAAATCAAATGGCATATAACCTTTTGATGTCACAATTATTTTACAAACTGAATTATTACATTGTAACCCTTCACAGCAAATGACTAATGAATCTGCAATATACACTAAACATTCAGAGAAAATCGACTGATTTTTATCTCTACTTTTATAAATTTCATCTCAGAAAACGTATCTCAAGCTATTTTTACTGTTCATTTTGAAATGTAATTTAGCTTCAGCCCTATTATTCCTAACAACAGGAAAGCCATTGATTGTGCTCCTTTTGAAATCCTGCATCACATTCGGCACTTTTTAATAATGATGCCCTTGGCTTAAGAAGAAGAGAAAAATTGACTTGACCTAATTAAAACTCTGAAGATCCTATTTTTTTTTTCCATAAAACTTTTTTGGGCCATATGCCAATTAAAGGATGAACCTTTAAAAATATCTTCCATCAAATGGAGATAAAATAAAGTGATATATGTTAAGTAAATCAGATTTTAAGAAGTGAGAATTGTCAGACCCCATAAAAATTTCTAAAACAAATGCACATCAGTGAAATTTCAAAATGGGGGCACATTTATCTTTGTTAGACTCAGATACCTTAGATCCAAGAAAAGGACATGACTGTGCCAAGAAAAGTGAGTCCTTAATATAAAAACATCTCTCTTCAAACATAATAACTACAAACGTCAGTGAATAACGAAGAATCTTTTATTACCTTGGTACCAGGTTTCTATCTTCTTTCATTTTCTATTACAATGATATATTCCGATTATTATTTTTGAGTGAATCCAGAGCCAGCAAGCTATAGACAGCTTGGAATGTATTCAACTTGCAGTTATCATTCTAAGTCAGAACTATTGGAATTCACACACTGTGCAAGTCAAAATATGAAATGCAGTTCAGTCTTCTGTTATGCCTTCAAAAATCTAATAAGACTCACTATTGTTTAACATATCAAAATCTATATTCATGAAATCTCTGACATGTATCTTTCTATCTCCTGAATATTTGGAATTGATTGCCTTTTTCTTCTCTGTGCTACGTGGTTGCCCACCACATGCTATAACTTGGTCAAACAACTATTGTTTTCTTGGTTTTGTGCATATTATTTTATGATGCAGCATTTTCCTTCTGCTATTAATTCTTTGCCATGTACTAGCAAAACCATTGTCTCTGATATTTGTTTTGTCTCAGAATACAACTTCATATTTATTTAGATATGACATCATACATGTACTTATTTAAGAATCAATCTTTTATATTATTTGCATTTTCAATTTTTTTATAAACTTGAAAAGCATGAAAAATTGTACCATAGTTTACTGATATGCTCTGCAAGCTATTTTAAATGTTTACTGGCTTCTAATAGGTCAGATAAAAATTAAAAATTTACCATCCTTAAATAAAAGGTTTTTACAATATGTCCCAAATTACCTTTAAATCTAGTTTCCAATGGAAATTTTAGTCATATATTACACTAGTGACAAAATGTATTTTCCCCACTCCTGAGAACTCTGCTCTGCATGTGTGCTTCAGTGTCTTTGTGCATGATGCTCTCCTTTCTGGCCTTTGACTATCTTTCAATATCACATAGTCAACCTGCAAAATCCATTGTTAATGGTTCTTCTTTCATTTAACTTTCCCCACTTGTCCCCACTAGGAAAAAAAAAATCATTTATGATTTATCATTCATCTGAAATCCAATATTGGTTTTTTAGTACTGTTTTGATGACACAGCACCAGCTTCCTTAATTCCTTACATGTATAGCTCTTTGAATATTAGCTGTTGATTGAATTTATATATTTAAGTGGCACAGAGAGATTGTTTTGTATTAATTATCCCTATGTTACAGTTCTGATCTGTAAAACTAAGAAATAATAATTGGCTTCTGTAAAGTAAACTAAACTTATATATGTGGAGAAAACATCTAGAGAAAGTTTAGTTTAATAAAATTAAATCACCAAGGTCCTAAGAAAGGTATGGAAATGGAGATAGAATTCTCATGAAGAGGAGACTGATGTAGACATAAGAAACAGAAATGAACAAAATGTATCCAAGGAACAAAAGAAAATTCTCTAATAGAAAAAAGTTAGTGAGTTTTTCTGGAAAAGGCAATACAATTTTATGCACACAAGAAAAAAAATCACACATGCAAAAAAAATTACACATGGTACTGAAAAAGAAGTGCATAGATGAAATTTTTAAGTTGCTGATGGCTCTTGGGCTTTGGATGAACGCAATGGATATGGTTAGTCATGAACTATAGGAAGAAGTTAAAGTAATTGATATGTGTTGAAGCAAATCAATTTCAAAACAGGAAGTGAGAAAAAAATATACTGAAACAAATTCATCACTTAAAACTCTAGAAAAGAAGTGCCGTTGAGTTTATATTTTAAAAAATGACTTAAACCCTGAACTATGTGTTAGCTTATTCAAAATGTTGATAGGTAAATAAAAGGAAGCAATACTTCACAATATACGTAGTAAACTTATGGAAATCATTACCTGCAAAAGAATTATATAAGCTGAAAATGTAACACCTCACCCAAAGTTTGTAATTATATTAGTATGACTAAAAATGGTATGCCAAGAGAGATTCATGCATATGTTAACATATATAACATACATTTGATATGTTTGACCATGCCTCTTCTTCCCACCAGGCTATGAGTGCCCTCTGTTCATTATAGCTGCTCATTAAAAGTTGAAAAAAATTGGAAAGTTTGATACATGTAAAGTATTTTAGGTATATGCCACATTCTTAAAGATAGCACAAAAAAAGGAGCAATAACCTTGAAACAAATATCAATTGAATTAGTGTTTTATGCATAGTAATGGACTACAAGAACAGTGGCACTGACCAGGAGTGATATTACTTTACCTTCAATATAGCACAGGAACTTGCCAATCTAAATGGACACTAATTGTAAACAACTCAACCACCAGAATCACTCTACTCGGGTGTACCACCAGATTGTCAGCACAGACAAATTCAGCAAAGAAAATTTTGCACTCTCCCTGTGTGCTGAGAATCAAAATAAACTCTTCATATATCCATTAGTTACACAGCTTAACATATTTGTAGATTTGATCTATTAATAACAAAATACATGGTTAGACTCCAAGTTAGTTAGCTCTCTTTAGTTCCACTACAGACTAAATACCTCTACCCTCCTTATTTAATATTCTCAAAACACTCAACTTTGACCAGTGCTCATTAAGTAGAAATGTGTAAATGAATCACCTTAAAATATACATATATTTCATAAATGAAGGACAACATATGAAAGAGGCAGCAAGCCTTGACTAAATTTCTTTGTCTTTTAATATAAAGAAGAAGACAATGATATGGAGTATACAACCCATGTTAAAAAAAAAAAAAAAAAAAAAAAAAAACTAATAAATCAATTAAAACTTCCCAAACTGATTTTCTTTACAATATTGAAAATTATATACACAGACAAATGCACACACACATAATCAAAATGCTGCAGTACCATCAAAAGCAAATATCACATTTTTTTCAGATTACTCTAAGATATATATGTGCTTTACTAAGATATGCTAAGAGACACAATTTTACTTACAATTTTTGAGTGAATACAGTTGTACTTAGAATTTGAGAACTATGGTAATTCAAAAAAATCTTAAAGAATATATGAGGTACTTGTTTTTAGGTCACCTGATCCATGAACTTTCATGTATCATGTTAAGTATGACAGCTAACTCTGTATAAGTTTTCCTTACCTGTGGAAACCATATATGTGCTGTTTTCTTTTCTTTTTCTTACATATGGTTTTGTATGCAAATCAACTAGAACTTCTCATAGAATCTCCCTGTATTTCTGTTCATGGTGCAGGTTTCAAACTGAAGCCAGTATAGTGATTAAATGAAGAGTCCTCACCGGAATAATTAACTGATAATTGGAGGAGTTAAAAATTATAAGATTGGCTTCAGATGATAATAAGTTTGTCAGACTATAAAACATATTAACCAGATTCAATCTGCAATTTTGCTTAACATGCACATTCAGAAATCAGAATCAAAGGAGAACTTTCATATATGCAGATGAGCTCTTGTGAACAACTCACAAAATATACGCTATTTATTCTGAAAAGCCTTGTGATTTAGGAGCCAATCTACTAGATAGATGCCAAATTAACTGATAATTATCCCAGTCTGAAACTAGCCATACTGTCTGATACTGATAAGTACTTGAAAAAATAACATTTTTGTAATGCATGAATCTCCATTAAATGAAATAAACCTGTAAAAATCATAGAAACATCCCAAACCAAACACATTGCTAATGCAGATTACTCCTTTGTTAGAGAATCTTTTTTTTTTTTTAAATCAGTGCTTAAAGCAATTCAATTCAAAACCTAAATCTACATGCTTGTATAATGTCCCTGATCCACATAGCTCACACATTATCCACACCAGGAAACTAAATTGTGGCAAAGTGTGTGGGTAAAGGGGCCTATAAGATAAAGTATTTTGAATCCTTGGCATGTAGAAAAGTAACAACTGTTGTTGCCAAGGATCAGGGTAAAATCATTTGCAGTTGTTTCTTCCCTCCATACTACTATATATTATGTTTTCCTCAGAATAATTGCTCAGTCAAATTCCATATAGTATTTCCATCATATATTTGCCTCTTATTACTATGAAAATGTGTATAGGAATAATTCTATTTGCTTTCAGTTCCTGAGAAATTCATGAGAAATATGAACTTGTCACTTTAGCCAATTATTAGTCAACTACAAAAGTATTATGTGTATGTATTTGTAAATTGGAGAAGCAAAAATGAATCACAAGCTTTTATAGTCTAGAAAAAAGGTTTAGTCATAATGTCAACTATCATATAGCCATATTTTTCTTATGTAGCTTTATGTGCAATACCAGTGCCTAACTTTTTGTGACTTTTCTTTAAGTTGAATAATGATTGATTTTTATTTTTGAAGATTAATTGTAAACTAATTTGTTTACATAGAAAGCAATCTCTAAGCAAATGGGGATGAATATGTCATTTATGGAAGACACCATTTAAAAAAATTTTTTACATGAACATGTGACTGAGGAGAAAAAGAGGTAGTCAACTTAACTTTCTTTTGTTTGGACAGAGCCAGAGATACTTATAAAATGTGTTTCCATTAACACAGAAATAATATTAATTTGAGACTCTTACATTGATAACTAAAATAATGTTCAGATACATTAGTTCCATAGCTGTGAAGTAAATACATTACATGATGCAAAAATAATGGAACCATGAACAATATAATGGTAAATTTAGGGTTTGAATTCAGTCATCATCAGAGTAAACAGGAAGGATAGCATGCCCTGATGATGTTATTTCCGGTTCTTTGTTTATAAAAAACGAAAACACACAATTTTGAATAACCCTAACGTTGTGTGATTCAAAGATTTAGAAAACACGTTATTGTTCTCCATTTCTCCACTCTTTCTTTTCTACAAGGAAAGCTATTACCCACATCTAATAACCCAATATGTAAACCTTGCCTCAATTATCTCAGTAAATCAAGCCTACCTCATTTTCTACGTTGTCCGAGCAGTTGTAGATAATTAACCTTTCATTTTCTCCAATGTTATGATCTGTCGCCAACTAGGAGGAGATATTGACACAAAAGAATGGTAGTGTGAGAGAGATGGAGTGGAACCTAAGATTTTGACACTCTGTGAGGCTGACAGATATAGGCATTATGTTATCATTTAATATCTATTAAGCTTTATTATGCTAGCGTTTCCCCCATGGTGATAATTCTATGAAAAGTATTACAAAAGGGAAATGACACATATAGCCAACTAACAAGCTTTAAAAATATGCATATCTAAGGCTTCCCCCAGATTCTAAATCTGGTTACACTGGGTGCAAGAGAGTAAAACTAAAATCTACCTTTATAATTATGCATTTGGCTATTTCTCTTTTTAGTTCTATCCATTTCTGCTTTCTATATTTTGAAGGTATGTTATTAGATATAAAATATTTAGATTTGTTTAATATTTCTACTTGAATGCCCATTTAACATAGGTAACATTCTTCTTTATTTTTTGCATTAAAATTTATCTAGACTGATATAACTGTATTCACAACAGCTTTCTTTTGGTTTAGAGTTTTTATGGTGCATCTGTTTCCAAACTTCAAAATTTTTATTTTCAACAGTTTTAGGTCCTTATTATTTATGCATTTCTTTTACAGGCAGCAAATAAAGAATTTAAATTTTTTGTTTTGCAACCCACCCTGAAAAATATTTGTCTTTCAATTGGAATATTTAGTTCACTGATATTTAATTTAATTACTGGTATGTTTGTGTTTTTACCTACTAACTTGCAATGTGTTTTCTATTCTACCCAAATGATTTATATTATTTTTCTATTTTTCCATTATTTAGTTTTTATTTTTAAAATTATTATTTTTATTTTATTATTTTTTCTTTTTTACTTAAATTTTCTACTTTTTATTAAAGAAGTTGTAGGTTTACAGAAACATCATGCATCAAACAAAGTTTTTATATACCACCCTATTAATACCTTGCATTAATGTGGTACATTTGTTAAAATTAATTAAAAAACATTTTTATAATTGTTCTAGTACCTATTGTTTACATTATGATGCACTGTGTTGTACAGTCATATGTTGCATTTTAAAAATTTTAATTCAAGTAACACATATACAACCTAAAATTTCCCCTTTTAATCACATTCAAATATACAACTCAGTACTTTTAATTACATTCACAATGTTATGGCTACCATCACTTCTTTTAATATATGACCTAGGGCTTACAATATGTATACTTGAATTATTACAGTCAAATATACATTAATGCTTTTGCCAACTAACAGATAATAGTATTAATATTAGATAATAATATTAGAACACTTTTAACTCTATTTAACTCTTCCTGCTTCTTATATTTTTACTGTATATAGAAATTAACCCCCATGGATATTATTTTTATTGTTTTGTAAATTTGAATCATTTAGATTTACCCTACATACCCTTTCCAGTGCAGTTAATTCTGACTTAAAATTTTTGTTGTTGGAAATTATTTTCCTTTTCCAAGTAAATCCCTTTAGTTTTCTCTAGTGAGATTGTGCTAGCAACAAATTTGCAAAAAAGAAAAAAATTAGATACCTTTATATCTAATCTTTATATAGAATTCACTTCTGAATTCTAATTTGGTAATTGTCTTAAGTTGTATTCCTCCTGAAAGGCATTTGTTCGCAAAAGTATACTAGGGAGTGACCTTAGGAAAAACACTTGAGTAAGAGCTGAGGAGAAAATGTTGGGCAGAGGGAGTAGGTAAACTGTAAAGGAGTTGCAAAAATGTCTTCAGTCAATATACAAGGAGTCTGTGGCTAGAGGCTGAGGCTGTCATCTCTAATTGAGGAAAGAGGGCTGGATATTTGTTTAACCACATCAACCAGTTGTTGTATATGGCTGTTCTTGCTGAAATAGTGTACATATGGGAAAGGCAGCTAAATTTAGCTGAAGACATTTCCTTTGAAGTAACTAAGTTGTGAGCTGTCAGCAAACCTGGGAGAGTGAAAACTTCAATTCTGAGGGTGAATCAGTCTGAACAGTGTTCTACATCATCCACTACAGCAGCTACTTTCAACAATCTAGAGAGTGTTGTTTCGTTATCACCTGGCTTCTGTTTTTCTGTTGAGATATTAACTGTAAGTCTTATTTCTGGTCCTTTGAATTGATATGTATTTTCTCTAAGCTGCCTTTAAGATTTTCTATATGTGAGCATTTTATTTTTCTTTGAGAAGGAGCTGCATTTTTTCCTCATTTTTTTTTTTTTTAATCCAGCTCAGGGATAATTGAGCTTCTTAAATGTGTGGCTTAATAACTTTCATCATCTTATAAAAATTATTAGCCATTACCTCTTAAAATAGTTTTGTTCCATTTTCTTCCCCTTTCTGAGACTCCAATTGCACATATATTAGTATTTTATAATGTTCCAGATACTTCTTTTGCTCCTTTCTCAATTTTCAAAACCCATTTCACTTTCCATGCTTCAGTATGGATAATTTGTGGTGACCTGTCTTCCAGTTTAATAATCCTCTCTTTAGTTATGTCAAATATAATGTTAACCCTTTTGTTTGCCTCTTAATTTCATTATTGCATTTTTACTTCTGCATTTTTGGGGGATTCTGGTGAAATTTTATTTTCTGAAACATTATTGATATGTTTGTATGGCATATATATTTTTGATGACTTGAATTCCTAGTTCTCTATTTGGACCTCTTCTCTATTTTTGTACTTCTAGTCATATTTCTTGGAGTTCCTGGTTGTTTCTGATTGATTGCCATATATTTAGCATGAAAAATTCTAGATATTCTGAATAATTCTGTCTTCCTCCGTAGATGAGTTCCTCTAACTTCTGGCAGACAGTTGGAATAGAGAAAGATCATTTTAATATAATTAAGGACAGAGAAGATTCAGGATAGATCGTCTTTGTTGATAAGGTTTACCTTGATTTACTTCTGAATTACTTTAACTCTCAATGTGAAGTTGACCACAGAATCTTATCAGACATTCTAGAGTATTGGGTAGGGTGCCTCCTGCTGGTAATATTGCAAATTGACACTTTTGTGTACCCAGAAGATGCTTGCCAAAAAAATTAGAGCATAATACATTTAAAACAGCCCTTATTGTTAACTCTTAAAATTTCCCCCTTTGACCCAAAGGTACAGTCATATTTTAACAAAATATGTGATTCTGCTATATTTTGAGATTGATAGATGTCCTTGGCCTTAGTATTCGAGACAAGCTCAAATAAAAACATCATTCTCTGAGAAACTAATCCTATGTGTTCTATCAATGTAATCACTGACATTTTGATCATTTTGCACATTACCTCTTTTAAAATGATTTAATAACTTTTGAAAATTACCCTTTTTGGTCAATGAGATCGGAGTAGGAAGGTTACTCCTCACCTCCATCATGAGTTCCTCTACCTTACTTCAGGTGGCTTGCCTTCCACATTAACCAAGGGCCTATGAACTTCTCATCTTTTTTATTTACTTTCTGTGCCACCTAACTTTGTCAAAAGAATGTTTTTAAAAGATGACCACAAAATTTTTTGGATATAATAATGAAGTCTTTATTCTGGCATATAGGCAGGTCATCTGAGATTTTTTGTTGTTGTTGTTTTAAACTAGGTTTGGCTGCAAAACATTACCTCAGTCTCCAGATATATGGTTCGGTGGGTCAGCCCTGTTCCTCATGTCTTTACTCCTTTTTGGAATAGAAGACTGGCTATCCAGGGCATGTTCTTTTCATAATTATGGTGGAATTGCAAGAGAGCAAGAAAGAACGTGTATACAAAATGGTTTAAATCCTAATATCAAAATTGGTCCATTGTTAACTTTGATTCATTCCAATGAATAATGTAAATCATGCCAGACCAAAGTGAAACAGAGAGATATTAAACTCTGTTCTTTAGTGGGAAAAACTACAAAATAACAAAATGAAAATAAAAAGTTGTGATTGAAGTAATGAATCTACCACAATGCCCTTCCATTGCTCTATTGTTTTTATTTCACTTATCTACTTGTAGAAACTGAAGCTATTACAGAGCTTAGACAATATATGATATTTTGGGTCTCATTTTTGAAGCATTACAGAACTTTGTCAAACTGCCAATATTCCATAAAACATGTAGGGAGTTATAAATAAATTTAATGTAAAATAAGGATTTATAATAATGTATTTATATCTGGTAAAATTAATAGAAATATAATGTATAATATAAGCTTTTATTGTTTTTAATCTCAATAAAATTTTATATTGACTTATTTGTAAAATTTTTCTTATTTCCTTATATTTACATGTTTATGATAGGAATTGAAAACTACTTCAATCTACAGGGAAATTTTAAAAAATATCATGTTGTCTTTTATCCCCATTAGTAATGTATCTTTACCTGTCCCTCCCCAATGAAAATGATTCTCATCTTTGTGCTCTGACACTTCCTAATAATAATATATTTAGTTTCCAAAAATTCCTGCTAAGAATTTTAAAATGATAATGTATCTTTTGCATGTTTAATGATTGCATTTCTAATTTAGACAAAGAATTAAGACTCTAACTCTTGTTTCAATATATTTAAAATTCTTGAACATGGTAACAGTATTTTGTGTGTGTGTCTGTGTGCTTGTACAGAGAGGGAAGATGCATAAGTGTGTGCATATCCCTCTCATTTTCTCTAATATCAACAAGCAAACATATTTACTTTGCCTTATGTGTGAGAATCTCATAACTCAAATTGAGAACTTGAATATGGAAAGCAAATCAACCCTACCCTGTTTGGGTGATTTAAAAGGCAAATATAGAAACATAAAATGTTAAATTCATTAAAAGAAAATCTATTTAATGTCTTTGATTCTGTAGACTTTAATCTTCCCCACATGCACTAAAACTTTGCACCAGGAATTTGTCAGTAGGGAGGATCTAATTACAAAGAACTATTTTGAAAACTCTTTTCTTCTCTTTAATATATTATGTGCTTAGGAAAATTGTATTTTAAAAATAATTGTTTTAGTTTCCTAACTACTAGAACAAATAGCATACAGTGGGATTGGCTTAACAACAAAAATGCCTTCGTTTGCAGTTTTGAGGCACAAAATTGATGTGCCAGTGAGGTGATGCTTTATCCCCAAAGACTATGGCATTCTGTGGTTGGCTGCCAGGAATCCTTGCTCTTTAACTTTTCTGTTACGACAGTGCACATGGAAATGTCTCCCCACTTCTTTGGGTTCTGTTGACTTCCAGCTTCTGATTCCTTCTCATGGCTTCTCACTCCATCTGACTTTCAGTCTGCTTATCAGGGACTACACTGATCCTGATTAAAGCCCAATCTGTGGCAGGGGAGTATCACTGGTGCAGGGTGTCAGTGTTGGGGGGAATGTGTGGGGACAGGTGCAGCTGGGGCATGCCTCTATGACATATGAATATGTTTAAGTGGTCATGGGGTATTGTCTCGGTGGGTGGAGACACACACAATAATGGAAAGAATATTGAATTCCCATCCTGGGAAGTCCTGCTATATTCTCTAATAGAGTGGCAAGAATCCCCTGAGTATAAAGGCAGTGCCTAGCAAAGAAGCACAGATAATTACGACAGGCCCTTGATACTGGTGGTTGTACTTATGAACCTTGTTCTTATTAAATTGAAACAGCCTAGTATTATATATTGTCTAAGAGTTGCCTCCTGAAAGCCTCCTTGTTGCCCAAATGTGGTCTCTCTCTAAGCCAAACTCAGCATATAAACAATACCTTCCCTTTGGTGTGGGACATGATTCCCAGGGATGAGTTTCCCTGGCCCTGAGGGATTACTCTCTCTTCCCCTTTTATTTGAACTTATAATTAGCACTATACCCATTAAATTAATATGTACAATAGACTTAAATCTTTGCTCTGTTCATATACCGATTGAGCCCTGAATCTCAGCAGATTTGCAACACCTACTATCCAGTTCATTGGAATTGTCCCAGACAACTAACAAAAGGATGATGATGGACAATACCCATCCCCCCAAAACAGAGAGCATCTACAACTGCAAGCAAGACAGTTCCAACCATCTGCCCCATGGGATCTCAGCTCCCTCTTAATCAGAAATAGAGTAGTCATCACCATCCTAAAATCTTCAAGATTGAGGAAGGAACAAACATAAGGGGGGAATGCAACTATGGACTAAAGTAGACTTATTACTATTTTGGCAATGGAAGAACTTGTAAGATTGATATAAAGGCAGTGGCCACCAGAAGTTCTGAGGGGAGGGAGAGGGAAGAATGGGTGTAATATGGGCCATTTTGGGAACATTGGAATTGTCCTGTGTGACATTACAATGACAGTTCAAGCCATTATATATTCTGTCAAAACATATAAAATTGTCCAGTGCAAAGTGTAAACCATAATGTAAATTATAAACCATGGTTAATAGCAATGCTTCAATATGTGTTCTTCAATTGTAACAAATGTACCACACTAATGAAAGATATTGTTAATGGGGAAAAGTGTGGGAGGGGAAGGAAGTGGGGCATATGGGAATCCCCTTATATTTTTGATGTGCACATTTATGTAATCTAAAGCTTCTTTCAAAACAAAATTTTAAAAAAGTACAATCTGATTTAATTGGACCACATCTTTCCTGAAGTAACATCTTGATGAGCTCTTATTTACAATGGGAACACACCCACCAGAATGGGGACCAAGACCAAGAACCTTCCAAAACTGGGGTACACAATGCAACCCACATCAAATTCCTTAACTTTTTACCTTTTCATTGTGACTTTCATCTAGCAGCTCTGCAACACAGCATTAATAGAAGGAAAGATGATCAATCTCAATTAGCACCAGAGTATATACATTCACATATATATATACATATGAATAATATTTTATGTTTATTCATTTATTTTTTATTTATATTTTTGCCTCTTCCAAAATACAGGTGAATCCTTCTATGATTATGAGATTTTATTCCATTTTTTGAAACTCAGTTACACACAGACAGTTGAACTGCTATTAATCTTAGAAAGTAATAATATTCTACTAGAGTTTCCAGTGTTTTTCTTAGAATGCTTAGGAAAAGCCCTAGCTTGTGAATTTTTTCTGTCTGAGTCATATCTTCAGGACAGTTGTTTTCAGCATCTTCAGACAAGAGTTGTATTTGTTTATATGCATATATCAACTACAAATTGAGAGTGTTAATCTGTGAGATAGTCTAGGAGAAATCCAAATCTAATTAATACTTCTTTTTATATCCATCAAAGAAATGAACTTTTTAAAGTAGGTTTTTAAAAATTAATTATTTGCCTCTTCATTTGATTCTACTTACTTACATTTCTTAGAATTTTATAGAGTTATTATTTGTAATCAAAACCCAACAATTATAGATTGAATTTTACTCCAAACTGCCACATGTTTAAGTGAAGAGATTTGGTAAAGGCATGTAAAATTCTGATTTTAGAGTTAACCTGTAGTATATTATTTTACTCTAAGCTTTAAAATGTGCTATGTAACTTTATTAATTTAATTTCACAAATGAGAATATTGGAGCTCAAAATTAATATCCCAGATCTGCATATCTAGTAAGTAGAACAATCAAGATTCAAATCCAAGTTTCTTTTCTTTATTTTTTTTCTATGAGTATTTTATATTTTTTTTTATTTTTATTTTTTTATTATGGATAAAAATCAAAATTCTCACAATACATACAAACATTTGCAAAATGATATATAAATATATATGCATATATGTATATTTGCTTACAAAAATGTTATTTATATATATATATACATATATTTTAAGAGGTGCTTAGATTACCCAAAATATTACATGGAACCCACTGGGATCCACCACATCCCACACAAACATCTCCCACATTGTGGCCCACCACCCTCAATGAACTTACACATCCTGGAGCCTTGCCAACAACCATAGACCACAGTTCACACTGTAGACCACACTCTCTCCCACTCAGTTCTGAGTGGTGTGTGCTGATTTAAAATGGCCTACATCCGTTGCCACAACAGTACTCAGGACAAACTCCACCTCCCAAAGAAGCCCCTGTATTTCAACTGCTCATCCCCTCCCTACCCCAAAAGTGTCAAGTGGCCACTGGCTCCACCTCATTGTTATAATTTCTTGCATTGCTAGAATCACCATATGTGAACAAGAGAATACCATCAAGTCCACTCTAGTCCATAGTTCTACCCCCAATCCTGAGGGGACTGGGATGGTGATGTCCACTCCAACTCCAAGTGAGAGAGGGCTTATATCCCATGGATATGGTGGGTGGGATGATCCTGCCTGCAGATGCAGGCCCTCTCCATTC